>JALIZH010032971.1:4397500-4432500 GCA_030522465.1 Rhipicephalus appendiculatus
TAAGCGACGGGGAAAAGTGGTTATTGAAAGGTCACGACGCCTTTTCTTACTCTGTCTAGCAGGCGTTGTGCCCCTCCAGGTGGCAGTTGCCAGCTTGCTCTCTCCCTCTTTTCTCTGTGTCCTTGCGTATCTGTGTATGCAAATCAAATAATAATAATAAATAGTAATAATGATTTTTTTTTAGTTTAAACTAAGCTTCGGCGTAAGCTGCTTTTCGGCATTTCCGAGAAGCCGCGGTTTTATATATTACAGCGAATGTCAATTTGAGTGGCCTTTGTTGTGTGTGTGTGTGTGTTTGTATGTGTGCGTGCGTGCGTGCGTGTGTTTTTAGGGGATTACATAGAGCGCTGCAGTTTTACTTTGCTACATTTTCACCTGTCAGCGCAAGAAAGTAGCGTTAGCTGGATAAAAGATTCACTTACACAGTGAAGGAGTGCGGAAGCTTATATGTAACCCTTTTAAGTAATAGAGGTCCCCGTAATTAGTAGGTAGTGGGTTCGAATCTCACAAACGGAAAGGGTCACCTCTTCGTCAACTTTACTTCATTTGAATTTATGACACAATTACTACAATACAGTTAACAACAAAAAATAATGTTCCCTGCGCTTTCCTCAGCTTAAATAGTGGTCTCGCTTGGTTCTGTCCGAAACCAGCACCGTAAGCTTCGATCCGGCTGTGTTCGCGTCGTTAGACGTGGATAAGCTCATTTAATGAGCACCTCTTTAATTTTCTGTAGATTAACGGTGGAAATGGATTGACCAGCAACCGCTCTCCAGCTTCGTGTCGGGGGGTCGGCGCGCGCCCGTATATCGACGCCGACACGAAACACCCTCATTCTCCTCTTGTCCAGCCGAGGGCACCCGACATTGAGGGGAGGCGTGAAGAGAGGTGGTTGGACCGTAAGAAGGCTATGAGCACAGGTTCATTGAACGTTGTCCGTCACGCTTCATTTGTCACGTTTCGGGAAGGCGGCTGCGGAGTTCTTTCAGGATTTATTTCCGCTGACAAGGCGCTGTATATAGTATGTTCCACACCCGTGGTGCTACTTCTCCGACCGGGGATTTGGTGTAGTTGCGTGAAAGTGGAAAGGTGGCCTCCTCAGACTGTCAATATATGCAGGGAGGAAGAGAGAGAGAGAGAGATTTTATACTCTGAACTGCCGTGGAGACACAGACCTAAATGGCCAATTGTATACCTAAAAGGATAACGCTAGTGAACATGGACTAAGGAAGGCACACGGACACACAGACGTCTGTGTGACCGTGTGCCTCTGTGTGTACGCGTGTGCCTTCCTTAGTCCTTGCTCACTAGCGCTACCCTTTTAATGAGTGAACTTCCAACTCTCCCAAGAAACAACAATTGTATACACTCTGAATCAAGCCACGCGTGAAGTTCTGACCTAAGCTAATTTCCCACTTTCCTCTTTCCATCTTTTCATACCTCCTTTCGACTTTCTCACAGACGCTGATCCGTGCTCCATTCAAATGCAAAACATCGCGTTCAGACCAATTTATGATTTCGTATAAGAATGTTTTTTTATTGCCTGGCGCATTTCGGTGAACCAAAAACACGCTTTAGCATGGAGATGCTTTGCGAATCTGTCTTTCCGAAAAAAATACAGTGTTATCGCTATTCGAAGTTCAAGGATTCGAAGACGAGGATTCGATTACCGGCCACGGCAGCCGCACTTCTATGGGGTCGAAAAAATGCAATACTCCCGTGTATATATATTAAGATGCACATTAAGGAATGCATGGTGGTCTGAGATAATCCGGAGCCACCTACTACGCCGTGCCTTGTAGTAACGTAGTAGTTATGGCACGTAAGAACCAAGTTCATAGGTATATCAACCCCAAAATAACAAGAAACCAAGAAGACCCAGGACAGAGTGCTATAGTTTCTTGGTTTTATGCTATAGCTAGCCTGCCAGGAAATGTTACTAAAAACCAGGGATTGAATTCACAAAACTTCTCTTTCATAAGTGCGTTTTCCTATTGGTCATCGACTCCGCTAATGATATGTCCCGCATTGGGATTGGTTAAAATATTCTCTTACGAAAATCTTTATCGCAAGACGTTTTTGGGAGTACGGACCCAGAACTATTTTTTTCTTCGCCATTCGATGAAGCCACACTGGCCAAACGGCCACGTTCCGCGGGAAACGACAAAGGGAGAGAAAACGGTAAAGGCGAAGCAGGGCAGACCAGCCATAGCTCTCAATCTGGTCGGCTTTAGCTGGCGACAGCGCGAATGGCAGGAAATCGGCGCTTGACCGACCGGAACAAAAAAAGACGCTATCGGCCATGACTGTCGCGCTACGTTGCCCGGGCTGCTGTAGCAGAGTGCTCGAAGCTAGGGGCATCGCTCTCTGCTCTAACCACAGGTCGCGGCCCCTAATCCCACTTCGGCTTCCGGACCGTCCGATGCCATCCCATTTCTCCCGACAGGCAGCCGCTTTCAACCCAGCCCGGGCCGCAGTACGAAAGGATAGCACGAAACTGGACTGTCTGAGCCAAAGTACGAAAGGATAGAAAAAAGGAGCGGTATAACGTATACTTAATTCCCGTCGTTACCGGAGCAGCCGTGGTTTTATGAGCATCGGCCACGTGGCGTCAGAACTCGGTTGCCTGTCAAAATGAAGGATGCGGCTGGAGGAAGGAAGGAAGGAAAAGGAGAGAGAGGAAAGGCATATTAACCGCTTTAGAATAACCAGTAGGAACTGGGAAAATGTACCTGATTGCCACGCAGAACACTTGGGTTCGATTCCTGCTGAGATCCTGATTTTTTCATCTTTGCATTCGTCGCGTCTGCGCTGCCGTAGACGCTCTCACATTTAAGTTACTAATGTCTGTCCTCGTGGTTTCGGAGTAGATATGTCAGACGTAGATAGATAGATAGATAGATAGATAGATAGATAGATAGATAGATAGATAGATAGATAGATAGATAGATAGATAGATAGATAGATAGATAGATAGATAGATAGATAGATAGATAGATAGATAGATAGATAGATAGATAGATAGATAGATAGATAGATAGATAGATAGATAGATAGATAGATAGATAGATAGATAGATAGATAGATAGATAGATAGATAGATAGATAGTGTCCAAAGCAATGGGCAGGCAGAAGAAAGAAATGGAAACACCCGCTGTTCCATTCAAAGTACTCACAGTCTTTACCGGCACTCCACTTGCGTAATATGTGCAAACGGCCTCTTCGGGAATTGTGCGCGCATCGATCACAGCATAAAGCAGCTGTACATTACATGTGATGCAAGAATTGTTCCATGACTTCGGATAAGAATAACCAGGCTTTTGTGTAGGCAGCTGGTGGCAAAGCTACTATAGAGCAAAGTCAAGCAATGAAACAGCAATATATGACGCCACCAGCCCCGCTGTTTAACCAGTCTTCCCGACGTAAAGTCAGTGAAGTTGGTTGAATTTTGCTTATTTAGAATGAACAACGAGCTCGATCACACGTATACATCCCCCCCCACCTCCCCTTTGCCTCTTCCCCTTATTCAGCTGTGGTCCGGCAACGATGTTTCAACTGCAAATGCGAATAACAAACGCCGATAAGTTGTGATAAAGCACCGCAACGAACATCATCCTGGCACTTACTCCGCCATTTATTTTATTGCTGTCCATATTATCGATCACCAAACAAAGCGCGGAGACCGTTCGGGACGAGTCCACCATGGAAATCACGAACCAAAAAACAGGAGCAATAAATTCCTTAATTTCATGCTGACGCGTTCTCTCACGAGTCCTTACTGCCAGCAGTCGCGCTGAACTAAACTTTACGCGGCAGCAGTGTGTCGCAAATTTCCTCGAAATGTTTAACTCGGCTTCTCGAGCTTCTCGTTTTGCAGCGGAGCATAATAATTTTTTGTTTTGTTGTCGAGGCAATCTATCTCGCTGTCCCCCCGCCCCTCCCTGTATCCATGGTTAGCCTTCGAGTGTTCCGCGTCGCATTTCCACGAACGACAGCTGCTGCCGTATAATTAGCGTGCGCAAGGTAATACACCACCGGGATCCTCGACAAAACATCAGTGGCAGACTTAACAAAGTTTCGAGCGAAGCATGCAGTGCGATTTCGCGAAATAACCCGGCTAAAAAAAAAAAAAAAAAAAAAAAAAAAAAAAAAAAAAAAAAAAAAAAGAAAAAAAGGAAGAACGAGGCTAAAGAAGCTTTACTTCGAAAAGAATGCACGAAAGACAGGCACGCTGCGAGTGTAATCTGCGTTGGAGGCAAGTGTCAGCGCTTTTGAATTGTAAAGACAGAATGGAAATAACAGAATCCGTATAAAAAAGAAAGAACAGATTAAGAGACATACTTGCGGGAAATGATTAATATTACGCCATAAAACGAAGATGAGCCGAATAGAAAAAAAGGGGAAACTGTAGATTTGAGTCGGAACTTTATTTTCTTACTATCGTTGTGTACCTGAAGCACGCGGAGAGCGCAAAATGTAGTGTTATGGTTAACGCGCTATTATCGTGCGTGTATTGTGGAAATCTCGGTAAATTTAGACCTTATTTGTCACGGTAACGGGAATTAGACACGGGGTAATAAAATAGAGAGTTTAATTGCTGGGTACCCAAGCGGCTTCCGTACCAAGACATTGGGGCGGCGGTACTGCGCATGAGCGAAGCACCAAGCACGTGCATCCCCGGGTCACCGGTGCCGTGCGTACGCGCGGTCATAAACATCGCTGCCCCCTCTGAGCTCCTAGTGGAGATCATCTGTCCCTCGAATCTATTGAGTGGCCGTCGTGCGCTGCGTAGTTCGGCAGCTTCGAACTGATGCTTTTATTTGCTTTAGATTAATGTCCTTAAGCTTCGACAGCAAAGTATTCACGTCGATTCGGCACTCGTTTCGAAAGCCGTACTCAAATAATCGATGCTCTAGGCTTAGCGAGTGGCGATGGGCGCTCCCAAATCTCGAAGGACATAGATTACGTGTTTGTTGTTTTTTTCGTCCATAGCTGGCGCCACTTTGCCCATGTTACCCGGTTATACGCTACGCCTTTGCGATGCCGGAATGCCGAACAGACTATAAAACGCTAATGATCCCGCACAGAAGACGAAAATCTTAAATCTCAAAGACATTGCTACCTATTATAAGCATAGCCATCGCCGGTACCCAGCTAAGGGACGAGGGAGAGCGAACGAACGCGTGCTGCTTCGCTTATACACTGACATGATGTTGCGCTCTGCATTAATGAAACGCTTTAATCCTACGATCACTGGCAGCTGTCAACACTGTGGTGAGGTGACCGACACCTACCACATGGTGTAGGCCTGCCAGAAATATTCAGCTCTCACTCTCCACCCGAACCCTACCAGGGAGGACTGGGAGGCAGCCCTGCTGGTTTGCTCAGACCTTCAGGCCCAAGAGACCTTAGGTAAAGAGGGTCAGACTGGCGGCTTCTGCCAATGGGGTCCCGGACAACAGACCCCAAAAAGTATGTAGGGCTCCTGCATGAGTCCACACCTCAATCGTTTAATAAATACTTTCCACCATCACCCCGTAATTTTTTCCGAAGTCTGTAGCATTTTAGCGTGGCCTCCAAAAAAGGCAAGAGAGAGAGAGAGAATAAAAAAATTGAAGGACACTTTGTACATTCTAAAGTGTGTTCGGCGAAAGCATGTGGCCGTTCCACTGACTATGCCATGTCTTTTTTTCTTTTATACTCTCAGTGGGATAACACACAAAGCGAATGTGTGCGTGTTTTCTTTTTTAATTTTTTACCGCGAGTCGCAGCGAGACGCCAGACTAATCTTCCTCCGTTCGCATGCGTTAGTATTTTCTCGCGCTTTGTGCATCGCAAACGCCATAGCGTTCCAGCGCTTAAATTCGACGGGCCCTTTGTAAATTCGAAAGTGTATTCCGTGAACGCCTGTGTCCATTGAGACGGCGTCGGTCAGAATGATTGCAAACGCTGGGCACAGCGAAGCTACGCAAGAGCGAGCGCTGTAGAGTCCGACGCGACCGGCGTCCGTTTGCGCATCCCGGCGGCCACCTGGCTCCTTGCCAGAGCTCGGATGGACGGGACGGACGGACATAGACGGACGGACGGACGGACGGACAGACAGACAGACAGACAGACAGACAGACAGACAGACAGACAGACAGACAGATGGACGGACAGACGGACGGACGGACACCGGACGGACAGACGGACAGACGGACGGACAGACGGACGGACGGACGGACACCGGATGGACGGACGGACGGACAGACAGACGGGCGGACGGATGGACGGACAGACGGACGGACGGACGAATGGACGGACACCGGACGGACGGACGGACGGAAGGACGGATGGACACCGGACGGACACCGGATGAACGGACGGACACCGGACGGACAGACGGACACCGGACGGACGGACGGATGGACGGACGGACAGACGGACGGACGGACGGATGGACGGACGGACAGACGGACGGACGGACGAATGGACGGACACCGGACGGACGGACGGAAGGACGGATGGACACCGGACGGACACCGGATGAACGGACGGACACCGGACGGACAGACGGACACCGGACGGACGGACGGACGGACGGACGGACGGACGGCAGACAGACAGACGGACGGACGGACGAATGGACGGACACCGGACGGACGGACGGACGGACGGACGGACGGACGGACGGACAGACGGACGGACGGAAGGACGGATGGACACCGGACGGACACCGGACGAACGGACGGACGGACGGACACCGGACGGATGGACGGACAGACGGACGGACGGACGGACAGAGGGACGGACGGACGGACACCGGACGGACGGACACCGGACGCCGGACGGACACCGGACGGACGTGAGCATGAGACATTGGGAAAGGCTTTCTTTGCCTTAATAAAGAAAGGCATGGACAAGGCACTGGTGAAGGGGGTAAGGGCAATAAAAGTTAGGAGAGGAGAGAAAAGTCGCTGTTACGTCGGGAGCGGTGCAAGCTCTCTTGTGGGGCAGTGTGCTCGCGGTAGCCACAGCCATATAGTCACTCACATATGAAGTATACAGGAGGATATGGTTTAACACGGTGCGCTGCGTACTGCTGAGTGCGCACGTGCCGGTAAAGATTTCAAGTTTCATTGCTCCCGTTCGCGGATCGGCAAACGTATTTATATATGGCGAAGCAAAGTCTGCGCAGAAATAGGATAGCGACGAGATAAAGACGTGATTTGCATATCCCGCACAATACCGCAGTGGCCGAACGGGAATGGACAAAATGAATGCACGTGGACGTCTGCGAATATATAGACAAAACGTTAAGAGAAGAAATTGGAATTAGAGCGGGGGGATGAGTCCTTTATTGTTGGCACGGTAATCAAAGATGATTGAGATGGAAATAGCACACGAATCATTAATATTCTTTCAGTTTCCGAGCAAGATTTTGGGAAATGAGGGGATACACAAAACTGAAATAGCTTATGACGTAATCCCCGTTTCAAGAAGCATATATGGGCCCGTATAATGGGGCAGCTTAATAAAAGACAGAGTGATTATCAAGCCTCTCTCGCCTCTTTAAACACAATCGTACTGTATGAGCCGCTGCAAGAGGACACAAAACAAAGCACGATGAGCTACATTGTAGCAGTTCAGTGTAAGTAAGATATGTGACTGCAGTATTCCCGGTAACACTGCCGCGGAAATATCTGCGAACCGGGTATACGATATCGTTGAAGCATTAACATTCCTCTTTCATGCAGTGAAGCTCCGCCTAATCCTGAGACAGATACCCTGTCGTCTCAGCAAATATATCTGGTTTATTCCACAATCTGAGGGTTCAGAGTTCTCTGAAGACCCAAATCTAAAACAACAACTACGTCTGAACGAGGACAGGACACCTGAATCCTCAATGTGCCGCCAGTGGCTTGGTACAGCTTTTATAGAACGCTTGCTGTAACGGACTAAACGTCACACTAGTTCGATGTGTTCTCGTGGAGATGAAGATATACGTTATCACCTTCTCTAGAGCTGCAAATGCGGATCAGCGCAGCGTATTATGGGGCAAGATCAGGTCAACAGCAGGCTTTAGAATAAGCGGTTTTCGCCGTAACACTTATTTTTAGAGGATAGAGATACCCATGGAAATACTACAGATATCAGTCTATCCTGAAAGCTAACCGATTGCTACAAAATGATAAAACTCTTTATTTTTCCAAGTAATTCTGTTTTATACCGTGACCCTTTAGCTCATGGTACTATCTTGTGCATTAGAGATGATGGGAAGGCCGTAACAGACTACAAGAGGCTATAATAAAATCACACTCCAAACTTCAAAACGCTTTCGTCTCATCTGCGATAAATTCGTGCGCATTACTATATGACAATTCACCGTGTTCACATCATCATCATCATCATAATCATCATCATCATCAGCTTGTCTACGCCCACTGCAGGGCAAAGGCCTCTCCCATGTTTCGCCAATCAACCCGGTCCTGTGCTTTCTGCTGCCACGTTATACCTGCAAACTTCTCAATCTCATCTACCCACCTAATTTTCTGTCTCCCCCTCACGCGTTTGCCATCTCTTGGAATCCAGTCAGTTACCCTTAATGACCAGCGGTTATCCTGCCGACGTGCTACGTGCCCGGCCCATATCCATTTCTTCTTCTTGATTTCAACTATGATATCCTTAACCCCCGTTTGTTCCCTGACCCACTCTGCTCTCTTCCTGTTCACATACATGCCGTGAAAGCAATGCTTGGATAACGTTGAAACTACGTCGCCTTCTCTGTTTATTCACTCCCTCAATTTCTCTTTCTTTCTCAATTACGGCTGCGCAGTATGTATACAAAGGCAAAATTGTCACAGAAACAATTCGCGATGCAGCCTTTTTCACACGCGTAGGTGGGTAGGTGTCGTGTTGAGTTCGGGATGGAGCTCCCTGCAGATTAGTCCGACTCTTTCACCATGAAGGCGCAGCAAAACGCGCACGCGGCACCAAGATTCTTGATGAACCCGGCGCGCGTGCGGTACATAATTGAATGGAGGCCAAGCGAGTACAGGGCGGGCCACACGCAAAGCCGGAAGAAAGGAAGAACGGATGGCCATGGCCGGAAATTAATCGCACCGCACCACGGTTAAGATGCGGTGCGAGCACGTGTTAGACGCGAGGGACGCCGGGTCTATATACGTAGGAAAGGTGCTGTTTGGTGCGTGAATCACCATTGCAGCGGTATACTCCAATCCCCGCGCTTACTTCTGCACAAGCGGCGCGCAAGCGTTGACGATGCGCTGACTAGGCGGAAGTTTCTTTGGCCACGCGAGCCAGTTATTCCATTGCCGTCAGCTGCGCAGGACGTCGTACAAACGCTGCTGGTATACTTCACGTGTAGAGGAAATGTTCTGTGACGTTAGGGGCTGGTGTGAGAACGAAGCTTTGTTCCAGCGAGATTTTCGTCTGAAGGGCTGGCAGGAGGCTCAGAAAGAGATGGTTGGACAGGTCTTGCGAATGTTATTTTGCTGGAGAAAGCTGAAGGAGGCCTCTCCGAGGAAAGTCTCAAACGACATCGCAAGAGGCAACAACAAGAACAGCAGTAAGAATGCCATGATGACATCAGACCATGGGGATGACGTCAGGGGGTTACGTTGTATGTGTCGACGATGACAACACGTCCGAAATTCCCGAAGCTAGGAATAGTACAGTAGCCCAGCTGAAATACAAGCCGCGGTCAATGAGCTGACACACTTAGTCTCTGCTGGTTTATGCTGTACACTGGGGGGGGGATATAGTGATGTATAATGCGTATCGAAGCTTCCTCCTCTCTTTGACCCATTTCTAGCTTGCCAAAATCACTGCTAATTTAAGCAAGGCTCCCAGCTTAATGTCCTAAAATAAATCGGTAAAGTGAGGGAAAGAAGTAAAGAGAGGAAGGCGCTTTTAAATTAGACACAAAAGGCCGCTGCTCACCGCTGCATATAATAAAGGCGGACAGCTTAGAAAAAAGAAAAAGATATGGGGGGCTTAGAAAGGCAGGCCTTCTGTATGTGCTCTTAAATACACACACTGATCGATGTTCTAGCGCTCATTCATGCCAGCGACGAGTGGAGGAGGTGCTATACACCTCTCTTCAAGAACAATGTCGTGAAGGGCCAGTGAAAGAAGCAGCTGCTGTGCTAGAAGAAAAGAAATCTCGTCTTTTGAGTCCCAGGAGTTTAATTATGAGATTAATAAGTAGCGCCCATTTAACTACTATACCGTTTGAGCGCTTGACTAAGCAAGCTTACTTCGCAATACTGTCCGCGAAGGCAAAGCTATATAAAGCGCAAATGCATCTAACATATTTCCACGACCCTTGTTTTCACGTGGTGGTATACGGAGGCTGCTCCGCTGGTTCTATTATGGGAGGCGGGAAATAGCGAGCGGGATTCTCAGCAACGTGAGTGCATTATGATTTTACCGAACGTCTCACCCAGAAGTGAATTTTCATATACTATGCAGATTTCTTGCTTTTTGTGGCCACTTCTATTTCGTAGGGGGTTGGCCCATACGTAAACATGTGGAGAGTGATGTTTACCTCAATATATGCGTGGCATACTGTTCATAACAAATATGTCACGTCAGTTCAAACTATGGCAGTACAATGAAGCGTGCCCCCCTTACAAAAATGGACTTAGACAGTCCATAGAGTGTCTATAGACTTCTTGTAGTCAACTTCGTTTTTATGTAGATTTAGTATTTTGTCTAGGCAAAGGCTATTGACAATCTTTAGACAAAAGTCTACAAATCGCATGTTATCTTTTGTTTAATTGCATTATATAGATTGTCAATAAACAAAAGTTTAAAAAGCCGTATGTTAACTTCTGTCTAATTGTATTCTGTAGATTGTCTATAAACAAAAGTTTAAAACTCGTACGTTATTTTTTGTCTAATTTTATTCTGTAGATTGTCTATAAACAAAAGTTTCAAACGCGTATATTATTTTTTGTCTAATTGTATTTTGTAGATTGTCTATGAACAAATGTTTAAAAAGCGTATGTTAACTTTTGTTTAATCATATTCTGTAGTGGATGCTTCCCCACTACACAAATGTTATGATGATTTATGGCGTAGTGGGTACCATGCAAGTGAGCTTGTAGTAGTTGCCGCAAGAGTGTTTAAAAAGGGCTCTAGAAAGGCCGCTCTTCCAGCTTTCGCTGTGACTGTGCTGCGCCTTCCGCGCAGGCCTGGGGGTGTTTTTAATACCTCATCTAAAGACTGTCTAAAAACGAAGTTAAGGTGGATTTCTTTCATTTTCTTGTCATTTATGAGGTTTTTCATTGAAATTTTGCCAGACATGTGTGTACTTCGTGCAATTTTGCTACCTTTTTGTTTAACTTCTACTAAGCACCCCTTACACTATGTCCCATCGGGCCCTGTACGCTAGGTGTCAAACAAACGGGCTAATTTGATCGACCGCACCACCATACCTCACGTTGAGCAGGTAGTTGCGGTTTAAAACTTCGTGAGAAGTGTGTATGATGAGCACCTCGTTCTGTCTCATCGTTTTATGTGCCACTGAACTCTTATCTGAACTTCCGAGAACATGATTATGTGTGTATGCATATGCGTAGGCATATAGGCCTGCGCACGGGGGGGCGGCTGCTCCTTCTAATCACTTTAGGAGGGAGGCGAAGTTTGCTCCGTATGTCGCTCAGTCGATCGTACCTGTTGCGTCATTGTTTCAAGAGCAATGTTAGGGCCACCCAGCTTTTCGACGATAGTGGCGACCGAAAGCGCTTAATGATGCATTCCAAGAGCTGTTTGCTTCCCATTTTTAGTCAGGCAGGCTATCTCGAGAGAACTTCATCGCTTCATTTTTATTTTTCCGTCCATTTTGAAGCATGTTGCCTTTTAAACCCTGTGCATGCCTATGTGCGCGGGTTCCTTACTTTTGACTGCAGCGAGCGACGATGCTATAAAAACACATAGGAACCTCGTGGGTTTTGTCTTGTAAAAGTTGGGACTATTAACGAACACTACAATGCATAACAGAAACTAAAATCACTGCCAGGGCTGCGTGGTTTTCTCGGCCTTCGCGGCTACAATACAACAGCAAGCAACGTATTTCGTGGAATACCGGAAATCGCATCTTCAGAGCGGGACAATGGGCGCACAGAAAACAGCACTACAGCTCTTTTTTTCAATATATTCAGTGCTTTACTTCTATTTTTGTTACTATTCAGTATACAGTATTTCGCCATTCGTTTCCTATACGGACCAACTATGCGGCTTACCTTCAGCGTGATCGTGAGCGCGCGCGCGGGCACGCTAAAGCATTCTGCGGCCCGGAAACGAAATCTGTTAAAACTATATTTTGTGAATTAGCCGTCGCTCATATGTAGCTATCTTTCACGACGTTTTCAAAATGTAATGTGTTAAGATGTTCTTCAATGAAGATGCAGTTTTTCCTCTATTTATTACAACGACGTGCAGTGTAATATTCATATGTTTCAGTGGGCAATTCCAAATTGATAATGTTTATACGCACTTGCTTACATGTCCCGCGTAGAATATATCAATTTAAGTTAACAAGGAAGATCAGTAAGGAAGAAGTTACAGATGACTCACCCTAAGGGCGAGAAATTCATGGTGACATGGCTCGGTGCTCAATACGGATCGATATTGACTGGTACCGCTAACACTTGCTCTAAAATGGCTCAAGCTTCCCGCGTGCTTTTGTTTTACACACATGCACACGGACACATCTAGCCAGACGTAAGGACCACAGCTGTTACAAATAGTAGTAAAACACACCACTCGCGTAAAGATGCAAGCGCATCATGTTTAGGAACCGATCAGGCGCGGTCGACGCATCAAGGCCTCCCCGTGCGTTCGTACAAGCACGGCAACGCGATCGCACATAGACGCGCGGGTGCCAAATAGAAGTGGTGAGAAAGCGCATGGCCTCCGAGAGTACGGGCTATCGCGGAGGCATGCGCGGAGGCCGTGAAAAGGGGGGAACTGGTGCGGAAAACGGACGGAAGATGGCGCGCAACCGCAACTGATTTTAAATCGCCCGTTGACAGAGAGCCAATCAGTTCAAAGCGGAGTACGCGCAGGCGCAATGGCGTTCAGGCAGTTGAGGCGTTGAGGTTCGTTAAAAAAAAAAGCTCTCGCGGCGAAGAGTGTGTCCGTACTGGCGTGAAAAGTTTGTTTCGCGCGTGTGTATTTACCGCGTTTACTAATATTACGTGCGGTTAACGTCGCTGCAAGTCGTGGAATGGACACGTATGCATACATACATCGCGTGTCGGGACGGTCGGATTGTTGTTCGACATGAAATCGTTGGCGACCATGCGTTGTCGTTGACCCAACAGTTGTGGAGCTTTGAACAAGATCACGAGCGCGCGCCTTTTGATGAGACTGTTGCCGCAGCGGATACCATGCTTCGGTGAGTTCAAGAACGTTGCCGAATCGCGGGACTGTGCATGACGGCTTTATGCTGGTAAGATTGCACGGGCGGCGAGTTGCCAGAACAGAGGTGGTGCAAGTGTTTGATACGAAAGTAGGCATTGTGCTGGTGTCTCTGCTTTTCGTGCTGTTCTTTATACACTTCTGCGGAGGGGTTGTCGTGTGCGTTAATTGCAGCTGAACAGCCTGAAGAATACGCCTTGGATGACGCGATACAGCGCTTGTGTTATGCTAGCCTTGTGTTGGGGTTCTTTAACTACACTACAGTTAAAGATAACTATAAATGTCTGCTATGGTTTCCCTGGCCTAATTGTCTGTTCGATTAATTTAGTTGTGTTTAACAAAATAAACAAGGCCTTCGAAAAATTCCCCTTTCGTTCATTAGTTTTGCACAAGAGGCTCACTGGAAGGCAATGCATTTGTCTGAAACACGTTATGTACTGGTGGTAGCAGTAAGTACACGTACAACTGCAAGCTTAATTCATAATTAGCACACACGTATATGTAAATTATTGTTGGTGGATATGAGTTTCAGTTAAACTTCTTAAGCGTGTGCTCTGCTTGTTGCTGTATTTATGTAAAAAAAAAAGAGGGATATTGGTCCTGCGACTCCATATTCTCTTTGATTAAAGAATCTTACTTCTCCTGTTTGATAAAGCTTCTTGTAACAATGGAGTAGCACCGTTCCATCTTGTGCAAAAATAGGCCGGAAGTTATATTTCGCGCATGCTGTGTCTTAAGTTTGTTTGTGTGTTTTTTGTATCCTTTTCTGATTAAAGCTCTGTTGTAAGTAGCGCTTGTGCTTGTCCTTCTTTTCTGTGTGATTTGCCTCATTGTTTGATGCAATGTTTATTGGGATAAAATATATGCATTAGCTATAGGCTGGCCTACAGAAAGTGTAGGCAATCTGAAGACCACAATCTATAAAAAGTGCGAGGCCATAAGTATGTAGACAATATATATACTAGTCATAGACATAGTCTTTTGTAGTCTATAGACATTTGTCTTTGGATATTTAATAAACAAAAGTGAACTAAAGTCTATATATATATCAATTTATGTACTTTTGTCTATAGACATTCTGCAAACATTGGTCTAAACAAATATTTTTTTTATAATCTACAGACCTTCTATAGCCATTCTATAGACGTAGATTTTTAGTAGACTAGTCTATAAAAAACGAGTGTGGCCACTTATCTATAGACGGGCTATAGACCGGTCTAAAAGATACGGCTATAAAATGTCAATTGATTTTATCGACATATGTCTACAAACTTTATATGGACTATCTAAAAATATTTTTGTAAGGGCTGCAGCTGCCCTAAGAAATTAGAAATAACATTGCTATTACTATAGATTTGGGGAAATAATGAGAAAAGCAGGCTGGTGGCTTCCTTATAGTTCGTCCCGTCTGAAAAAAAAAATCAGTTCAGGAGCCCTTCCCTATTGTGAAAATGGGGACAAGTGAAGCTTAGCGTGTGCGTGCCTGACGTTCTACTTTTATTGCGCTAGCAATTATATGGGCACTCTCAACTGGTTTTTGCCGTCGCCGTCGCCGCCATGCTCCATATAAAGTTCAACTAGACAACATTCTCCCGCGCATCGTACGTTCTACCCGCGGGTAAAAGCACAAGAGCCGGCCCATCTCCGTAGCTCGGAGGTCGCATGCGATAACGTCCCCCCCGCGCGTGTTAGGCAAGCTGTAGAGTGCTGCTCAAGCAGACAGGAAAAGCTGCTACCCTCTTGAACGAGAATTAAGGGACGCGAGAGGGGGGGGGGGGGGGTCGCTTGAGCAGCAACTGTGAACTTTGATTCTAAGGGCGTGGTCGCGCGCGCTATCTCGGCAACAATCAACGGGCGGCTCGGCTACCCTTTTATGTGCTGCTTTCTCAACGCGAAGAGACTGTGCGAAAAGTGTTGCTCTTCCTCGAGTGGCCGTATCCTCTTACACCAGCGGTTTGTAGAGTTGCGCGAGATCGGATCCAAAAGAGTTAGCTGCCAGCCTTACTTCGTATGGATGGATGTAACTTTATTAGATTGTCCTGCAGGGTTTTAGGCGACCCGGATAACATTACAATTTGTTGATATCGCGTTCATTGCTTCGCCCTTGAGGTGAAACTGTGTTCTTTCCTTCTTTCTTTCTTTCTTTCTTTCTTTCTTTCTTTCTTTCTTTCTTTCTTTCTTTCTTTCTTTCTTTCTTTCTTTCTTTCTTTCTTTCTTTCTTTTCTTTCTTTCTTTCTTTCTTTCTTTCTTTCTTTCTTTCTTTCTTTCTTTCTTTCTTTCTTTCTTTCTTTCTTTCTTTCTTTCCTTCCATCACATTGCGGCATGCTCCCTCCTAACTGTTTCCTTTCTCCTTTTCGGGAATTGGACCTTCTCCGTGCTTAACAGCGAAACAATGTAGTTGCTACAAGCAACAACGACGTTCATGCGTTCATATCCCGGCAACAATGGAATGTGGCAACCTGAAATGACAAGTCACCTCAATAAAAGAACAGACTGCCGTATCAGAATCGGCTGATCGTCGACAAAGCCCACGATCGAGAGAGGATCAGTTATTGGAAAACGGCGCATACACAAACGCGCATGTGACCGGCGCTCCTTCGAGGGCCGCATTTCTTCGCGCTCGCGGGCGCCGCGTTTTTAAATGCGAATGCATTTCTTAGTCGGGCTGTGTCAGGCATCCGGCGTTGTCCGCGGAGGAGGAGGAGGATAGGTTGAGGAGGTGTCCGCGCGCCGGCAGGTGTTATCTCTCCGCTCTCACTCCCTCTCCCATAGCAAGCAGCTGCGGGCGCGCGCGCTTATCCTCGCCCCTCACTCGCCGGAGCAGGTGGTGCGGGCGGTAGCGGAGAGTGAGTGGAGAGGAGGAGCGCGCTCTGGTGTGTGAGGGCGCTCGCATCGCGGGAGCTCGGCGGAGCTCCCGCGATGCGAGTGTAGGAGAGGGTAGGTGCAGTGCTTCGCCGCTCCTTCTCTCGCCGTTCGCTCTCTCTCCTCCCTGCGCCCCACTCTCCCGTCCGCTCGCTCGCACGTATATATAAATGGAGTGAAGCGCGCGCGAAATGCATTCGCATTTCCTCACGATTCTCTTCGAGGGGAGGTGGGGGCATTTTTTCGCGTATGACGCCGTAATCTGAGTTATAGAAGCTTCGCTTAAAAATGTATAATCTATGTTCGCACATAGGCGTAAGTTTGTAATCGAGAAAAATGCTTGGCGGACTCGACATTATGAAGACCAGCCAAAGGTAGCCTGTGCACTTTTTTCACACATTTGCTGAGAAACTCTGTCATAGCAGAAGTGGAAGCAGAAGCAGTTATCAAGGACCGATCTACTAAGTACGAATTCTAGTTGAAACTAACTTTGAGCGATTACAGAAGAAAAGAAAAGACGTTTATGACGCTGCACGGAGGCCGAAGGAACACGATGTACGCACACATAAAACAGTGGACCTACAGGTGCATGTAGGTGCGAGTGTTCGGGACAAATAAGTGCACTACAAAGGAGAGCAGAAGCGCATTTCACAAGAGGGCAAAGAACCCTGTTTGCGAACTGCTACAGTTTACGTTCTCTAATCATGTTGAATGGACTCGATATAAAAGCAACACATGCAAAGGTATAAAAAAATATAGGTCAAGGAAAATGAAAAAAAAAAGCAGTGGCACGTGCATCCAACGCTTTATTTTGTTATCTAATGCACCAAATTTTACTACCTTTCCGGAAGAGATAGTCTTACTACATCGACTCCCACAGAACGGGGACCGGATTCTTCCCTTGTGCGAGACTATATATATATATATATATATATATATATATATATATATATATATATATATATATATATATATATATATATATATATATATATATATATATATATATTAGCATGCTACCTAGACACATCGAAGTCACCGGTACCAAGAATTGGGCAAAACGAATGCAGTCGAGGCCACAAGTGGCGCTGGCTACCACTCCGATGGTTTACCCGTACCATACAAGCCTGGCACGGAGGTTGTGAGTTTCATCTTCCACCGGCAGCAAGTTGTTCTTTCACTCATTTGCACTTTATTTTATCCAATAATTATCACGTGTTAACTATAAACTGAAAATAACGTTCCTTACGCTTTCCCTGGCTTAACTGATGTTTTTCGTATGGTCATAATTGGCTAGAGGAAGCAATGGTTTTCCTGGTGTCTTTAGTGACGGCCACAATCTTCAAAATAAAGGCTTGGAGGACGCTTGAGCTTCGCCTTCAAGAGTGTAGTGCGACACCGTAACCGGGCCTCGTTCACATTGTCTTCTTATTCGCCTACTATGGTTCACTTCTCAGGCTACCTCAACCAGCACCGCAACGAAAGGAACGCCTGTGCGCGTAACCTTGACCGTTTTAGTAAACCCTCCTAGGGAGGATACGGCAAGTAAAGTTCTGAAGTCCCGAATACTCCATAATTCAGCATTTTGTGAATTTCAGACGTACGCATTACGCATCGGCAGGGCAGTGCGTGCACTTACGCAGATGCACACTTTGTTGACGCTGTGGCTGATGATGATGGGCAATCATACCGGAGCGGTTTGTAATGTATGGGCCTTTACCCACCAACTTTTTGCAAAATTCGCATAATGTGGCACGTGGTGCGATTCTACGCTTCTGCAACGCAATGCTTCAAGTGTTCACGCGAATCCTCGCATACAGTTATGCCCTGCGGCACGCTTGCGACCACGCTTTCTCGGCCATGGCTGAGTAGGCACAGAGCCGGTCACTGTCCTGGGCACAGGATCCATGCCATTGAAAGCGTGAACCGCGCTCCCAGACAAGCGGATCGCATGTGATGTATTGTGAACTGGTATCGTGGTCTCGTTGAAGTGACACTGAGTTGTTGCGGAGGCCTGTACGCCGTAACCGGACGGCGCTTGCAGCTCTTACAGGTTGACAGGTTCCAAGGAGGCATGGACGCCGTCCCTGAACTGTGTTTGGTGCGGCGTCAGGTACGCGGGAGCCATGATGGCTCCAGCATACCTGCCACCGCACCAAGCACTTCAGGGACGCGTCCATGCCTCCAGTTCACAAGACACCACACTGGGATCTGCTTGTCTGGGAACGCCGTTCACGCTTCCAATGGCATGGATTCTGTGCCCAGGACAGTGACCAGGTCTTTGCCTCCAAGAGACGCCGTACACGCGTCCTTGGCCATGGATCCCGCCGCCGTGAGCATAGGGGCCGCTGTATCCTCCGCGAATGCCACCCAGGGCTCGTCGGGCGCCTCAACCGACAACGGTGTGTGTGTACTCTCCCTCTGTCCGTTGTTGTCGTCGCGCCTTACACTTAAAATGCGCTCTAGCACGTTGTATACCAAAATAAAAATGATGCGATGACGTGGTTCTTACAAAGGCCTGCCATAGGCCCCGGCTTTCCGATGGTAAAGTAAGGCAGGAAACTGTTCTTCGAATGCACCATCAAGGGTCCTTGGTAGTTATCTTTGTCAAAAGCATACGTAGCCATAACCCCGCGCCTTAAAATATGCGTGAAAGGTCCGACAAAGTAAAGGTATAGGGCAGCATTGGCGGCCCCCCTCAAAATGATTAAGGTGCCGGCGCCCCCCCCTTGCCACCCTCGTGCGCACGCCTATGCGTAGATCTATGGGACAGGCGAACGCTCGGTTTCAGGGTGAGTTTCTGTCTTAGGAGTTTGGACAATCGTGTCGTGTCTATGACTCTCTGTGGTTCTACTCGAACCTCCCTGCTCTGAAAATGAACCTAGAAAGAAGGTAGTATAATCTAGCTAAAGCCTAGCAGCCTAGAAGCAACCTAGAAGCAACCTAGAAATAGCCTAGCATCACCTAGATAAAGCCTATAGGAACAACCTAGAAGCAATCAGATTAGACTTCAGAATTACCCAGTTTCGCTGTTTCAAGCCTTGCGCGACTTATTGCATGCTGTGCGGAAGGTCTGGTTTCGATTCCGTCACGAGCCCTTGTTTCTTATTATCTTTACTTTTATTATCTGCGTCAGTCGCGATTTGTCGCTCACAGACAGCGCCGATTTCGTGACGATATTTCGCTCACAACCCACGACACCAACACCGAAATTTCTGCGACAGGGGTTCTTTAACGCTCTCGCGTTAAAGCTTTGTACCAATAAAAGAGACGACACTTCTTATAAATAAACAATGAAACACCACGGCAACTTCTTTTGACTGTTTCGTGTTTTTCAGCACGTACTAACATTACGAATTCGCTTCAAGTGTCCTGTACACCGTAGGCTTGTAACGAGACTGCATTTTTCACGCCAGAAATAAAAAACGGAGAAAACCGCTATAATCATACGGCCAATCATTAGTAAAACGACTCCTGTATACCGTGACTATAAATTTAGTTTAGTGCAAGGTTACCAGAAGCGGACACCGTGGTAATTTCAACGAAGCGAAAAAAAGGAGGGTTAATAGCGGCGCCACGTTTTTCTTCATTATCTGCCACTCCTAAACGTGGCATAGATAACAGCGGTAGAGCACACGTGTTTACACAACGGTATGAGTGGTTTTTGCGTTGCCGCTTGATAAGCACGACATCTTTTCCTTTTTATCACTTTTGTTTCTTAGTTCGTAACGGTTACCGTTCTCCCACGGAGTACCCTTCATGCTGGGAGAGTGTAGACGCATGACCTTTCCGGTCGGAGCCGTTATCTCGCAAACCAGGAACATGGGTGTTGAATTACGGCGGTTAGGTTTACGACCTATTACTCTCAATTACACGCCGCAGGAAAGAACGTGCTCTGGGCGAAGAACGATGCGGGCAACGTTGAGGGTAACGTCAGGAGGAAAAAAAATCAAAACAAGAGTATCGCGACTAAATGGGACACCATTTTTTCTGCTTGCAGCATGAGTAAACAATGAAGAGGAACGAAGTGCAAGCAATATAACAGCCTGCCTATTAGTAGAACGACGTACAAGGCTACGAACCACACTCGCTCCCTCTTCCGCGAATGTGGAATGAAACGCGATAAGGTCGTGTAGCTTACGGTATGCACTAAACGTCGTAAAACTAATAGTATTTAGCCGGTAGACCGTGCGCTTCAAGGCCATTTGATTCCTTTCTCTCTTTGGCCAGTGTTATGCCTTCGTGGTTTTAATGGTGCACACCATACAGCCTTGGGGGGGGGGGGGGGTTTGGGGGTTCGACACCCGAAATTTTTCAATTTGGTGTGCGTATATTGACACGCGGGCATACAAAGCCCACGCACGGAACATACATAAATGAATGAAAAAAATAAAGAACTGAAAAAAATTTTCGCTACGCCTCTGGTGCACACCATAACTTCAATCTTTTTCTCTGACACGCATCGTTGCATCGTTTCCGACATAACACTCGAGCGAGTTTGCAATTTCGCTAATGACAAGATAAATTAAAATGAAGAAGAGGGAAGGGAATTCAGATCGGATCGCTGTATCTGAAGCACGTCAGAAAACTGGGGAGCGTAAGTTGAGAGAGAGACGGAGAGAACACACTTGTGAAACCTGTGTGAGCATACAACGATTCGCTTGTCGCCCCAGCAATGAATGCGCAACGCACAGTGGACACTATTGCGGACGGCTATCTGCTGTCGTTTGGTCGTACATGCAATATATGTTACTGCATAGCACGTTGTGCCATATGGATTCGTCCTCCTGTTTTGCACGACGAGCGGTGGCAATGGGTGCCAGGAGCCTTATCGCTTTCCGTTCGGGTTTGTGAGGCCCTCATTACGGGACGCACGGAAGGCGCCTTCGTGCGAACATAAGGGAAAAGCGGTCCTTTATAATGCATAATGTATGAGGAGTTTGAAAAAAAAAAGGAAAGAAAGAAAAGTCAAGGGGCGATGGGGCTCATTGTTTCAACCAAGACTGGCTATCTTGGCGCCGCGCTTCCTACACGGAATTGTGGCACGGAATGGGCGATAGGCTATAAAGCGGAAGCGACAATTTAGTCAAGGCTATCCAAAAGAGCGATAAAGAAAAAAGAACGAAATATGAAACATTCTTCTGCTTCCCGAAAATTGCCTTGCTCACATAGCTTTGGTTTTATAGCTCTATTTATTTATTTATTTATTTATTTATTTACTTATTTATTTAAGACAGTAATCTTATAACGGTGCTTCTATGAAATCATGCAGACAGCGCCAATTCACGAACATTTGCGCATTCCTATCCTGAAGGTCAACGTGTTCTTCATTTCTTTATGAGGACAAGATATAAAGATCTGTCGACTGTGTAAAGACGCTCATTCAAATCCCTATTTAAACTATGTGTGAGAATTAACTTTGTCCTGACATTAGTTACCGTTTACCGAGGCGAATGCGTCAATAATTCTGACTTAATATATTCCCACGCCTAATATTACTCTTTTTATATGTTGGAAGGGACGACGGAAGAAGTGCAACCGCGTCCAAAATATTGGCAAAATGAGCGTTTTGCCCCGTTATCTCTTTACTGTTGTAGATTTTCAGATAAGGTGAGCGTACTGCGGAATTATAATTTCGAACACCTGCCGTCGACCGTCCGCTCTCTACATAGCCCTTCCTTATTGACGTATCCCGTAGATTCACCTCCGATCTACAGTTCATTAGCAGTGAGAATTAATGCTCAGAACAAAACAAAATACCAATACTAATAATGAATTCAATCATTCCGTAGTCCAGGATGCGGATGTTCAGCACGTCGACGACGAGCTTGTAGTGCAAACTTTCGCGTCAACTTTTGTTGAAAAGCCCTGCGTTTATCTCTCTCTTTATGTCTCTATAGGTTTCTGAATGACATCATGTTATTTCGATAGCATGTGTTGTATTTGTGTAAGGCTCATAACTTGATCGAACTGCCGCATTGCACCCATGTTGTAGTCCCCATTCTCCCTTGCGTTTTCTGCAGAACAAACGAACAGCTTTTATAGTATCATGAACACCGACCAAATTCATTTTATTTATATTTCCTTCCGGCATCATGGCTCTCGCATATTTCTCATCTCGACGCTCTTATTCCAGCACACTAATCGGTGAACACTGAAGTGACCGACGAGGACAAAAATCACAGACCATGCAAGTCCTGCAAACGGGTACTTCTCGCGCCTGCCTCGCCGCTACGTTTTAGATGACTCCTTTTTTTTTTTTTTTTTTTTTTTTTTTTTTTTTTTTTTTTTTTTTTTTACTTTCGTGGGTCGACGGTACCAACAAATAATGAACGACGAGACCAGCGTAAACCGACAAGTTAGTACGCGCATACGACCGTGATGCTCGTTTGTTAGATGAACAACTATACTACCGAGGGTTTCAGAATGCACCACTTCAGAAGCGCACACTAGAGAGCTTACTACCAAGAGAGCAATCCGTTAAGCCGGTCTGCACTTTTGCACTTACAATCGCATATACGCCAACGTTCGCGCGATGAACAAACGTTTGTGTGCTTGCCAAGCCAAGATAGTTTCCGAGCCAGAACTTCCCCACGCCATTTTTCGTCGTTGTCCAAACTTACGCGTCAGGCACTCTTGTCTGTTGGACAGCCTTCGAAATCTATGAGCGCGTATAATTGAGTGCGCATGCTCCGAGGTTCCAACATTAGCGATGGAGATTGATTGCCCCGAACGCTCAAGCTGTCACAGAAGGCCCTAGTGAATACCGCTTTATCTATAGAGACAGCATCGCGAGCTTGTAGAGGAAGAACAAGAAAAGAACTGTCTGCAACTAGGGCTATTTGCCACGCGAGACACATACGATTAAGCGCGCAGACAAATTATCATTAGACCACGGGCAACGAAAGAAACGGGCTATAATTCTAGGCCAGTACTGCGTGCTGTTACAGTACTGTAAAAAAAAAAAGCATTATCTAGGCAGTCATGTATTGATTATTGCACGCGGTAACATAACGGCGACTATACTTCTGTGTTCAGCAGCTGCAAGAGAAGTGACGCCTGGTGCCAGACACATGCGTAGCAGACAGATTCATCTTTTTAGCATGCCCTTTATGCTCTTCCTCTTCCTCTTTTTTTACTACCCATCTCTAACTTCCGCGGAAGTGATCCACAGTTTCAGGGTCAATGGGCGTCTGCTATAGCGTGTACTGCGTCTGATTTCGACACCGCTTGCTGCTCACTGCTAGAGTTTTCTCTGGGGAAAAGAACTGCAATAAAGGGGAAAAAATGTTTGAACAAACGGCGCATTTCGTGCGAATACGCGGTCGCTAGCACACAGAGTTCTGTAATGTGCCCCCCTTTTTATTCTAGGAAAGGCGGTTTTCTTGCCTTTGACTGGCGCCACTGTTGTATACTGCATTTCCCGTGTGACGAAACTTCTACATTGCGGAGACGAGGCAAGGAAGAATGAGATTCCCTGGCCTTGTATGGACGCCTCTGACACACGCTCGTTACTGACGCATAGCAACTCGCTCCCTCGAAAAACTGTTTTTTTTTCTTTTCGCATGCCTGGTTTGGTTTGCTACTTCCAGGAAATAAGTCTAGACAGTCTGCAGTGTGCCTATAAAAGAAAGGTGCTGACTTTAATGAGAAGCGGGAGACGGCAGCCAATCCTATCGTCTAGCACGCTGTACATTGCTTTTAGATGAAAGCCAAATCCAAAAACACCCGTGTACTTAGGCTTAAGAGTCCGTGAAAGGTCCAAATTAGCAGTCCAGCCCTAAGGCGAGCTTCATCATGGTTTCAGCAAGTAAAACCTCAGAAATTGTTTTCACGCTATACATGAAGCGCCTGCAAATTATCATACAGCACCATAAGCGTGCGCAGAGTTCCCCTTCAGGAATGGGGGGGGGGGGGGGGGGGGAGTTCGTCGCAGCGCCTCCCTCCCTATTAAGTTAATGTATGGGGCAGGCTTTGCGCCCCCCTACCCAACCCCTCTTAGGTGACCAAGGGGGGGGGGGGCACCCCCCGCCCCCCCGTGCGCACGCCTATGTACTGCTCGTAGTGAGTGTGTGTGTACGTGAGAGAGTTTATTAGAAGAAGGCAGAGAAGTCGACCTGAGCTTGTGCGCCGTGGCCTGCCGCTCTGTACAGGTGAAAAAGGAAAGAGGAAAAAAGAGTGGCGGCGGCGGCGGTGGTGGTGGTGGTGGTGGTGGTGGTGGTGATGCTGCTGCTGATGATTATGACGACGGAGACTGGAAGGAAGGAAGAAAAACAAGAGAGAAGGCAGGGAGGTTAACCAGGCACATGGCCGGTTGGCTATCCTACGCTGGGGAAATGGGAAAGGGGAGTATAAAGATATAAGAGACAGAGGAGTGATGCGTATATACAATAACCCCGTAACACGGTAGCTCCTTTAAAGTCTAGTTTCAGTGCAGAACTCTTAAAAAAATCACGCCATATCCACAAAGTAAATGATGTTGGAGGAGCTTGCTCGGAGATGATCGGGTAACCCGCGAATCCTCCGTACACATCTCCTACCATCATATATAGACGTGACAACGTTGTTATATACACATTACATGCGGCGCTCGGGCCGCGAGCCCCAGCTGCTGCTCGTTGCGAGCCCGCCGCGCTGCTGTGCGGTGTTCATGCGGCCGAGCGGTAACGAAGTTTTCACTGCCTGAGCTCCCGGCGAAGAGAAAGGAAGCGCACGTGCTGAGAGTGGTGTGCGTCGCCTTGAGCGGCGCCGACGCTCGTTGCGAGCCCGCCGCGCTGCACTGCGGTGTCCATTCGGCCAAGCGGTAACGAAGAGCGTGGTGGTGGTTGTGGTTCGAAGAAGGAAAAGGCGCCTAATTTCTGCAGCCCAGTCGGGAGCACGGCGCAGCGCCTAACGAAGAGCGTTCGCTGCGTGAGCTCCCGGCGAAGAGAAAGGAGGCGCACGTGCTGAGAGTGTTGTGCGTCGCCTTGAGCGGTGCCGCCATTTAGTGAGCATTCCTGAAATCACCGGAAAGCCGGCGCAATGAGCGGAGAAGTGTACACGCCACCGCCATCGCCGCCATCGCCGCCGCCGCCGGACAAGGCGCGATCTTAAGAAGCTTGCCGAACAAGCTCCTAAAAGTCCATAAATGCCCTTGTTTCTGACGCTGTCTGGTCGGACATTGCTGACAATAGGCTGTCTTCACTGAGCGAAAACTCTACTGTCGTGAGTTTAACCATCTTAGAATTGTGCTTGCCTGAGATCGTTGGTTGCACATAGCGAGAGGGTACCAGCCAACTACTTGGACGAGGACAGAAGGGCAGACGACACGACACACCGCTGGTGTCGTGTCGTCTGCCCTTCTGTCCTCGTCCAAGTAGTTGGCTGGAACCCCCTCGCGCTGTTTAACCATCATAGGTTCATTATTACAAGAAAAAAAAATATGGGTCAAAGATTCATTTTTAAAAAATTTGGTGCCAAGATTTCTGCACACAAATGTCAGCGTGACGTCACGAATTTCAATTTGTTTCTTTTTTTTTTTTGTATCAGAGCCACATCGTCTCAACAAAAGTCCCCGAACTTCTCTCTCTTTCCTTCCCATCGTTCCATCTCTCCCATCCTGGTCGCACATGTAGAGCGGCCAACTGATTGTCCTAAACGGGCTAACCTCCCTACCTTTCCTCCTCTACTATTATTCTTTCCTGAAACTCCTTACGTTAAGTTTCTGGCCCCTAAGAGGACAATGTACGCTATTGTTACAGATTATGAACTACGCAGGCCCTATAGCAGCGGTCAGTATCTTTGACGTCATTCCGAGTTGGTGCGGAAACTTCATGGTTGTGTCGCCACTTGCACATTGTTTTTTCTTTTTTTTTTTTGCGCATTTTCACGCTTACCAATCTTCCTGTCGAGGCAAAAGTGGTGCTTTTGGTATCGTGAAAGGGCAGTTTACGATTGCGAGAAAAATCGTTATTCCCTTTAGTGCCCCTTTGAGCTTTGCATTACAATCATCACTTTAGTTATCCGTTCTTCTTAAAGATCGGAGATAGTATTAAGCGCATTCATTTACCCGAAACGTAGATTGCGTGTAGGGTACCGTACTAGCAGGGACACTACTTGTGTGGAGAGCTTATGTCCGCTTTAATACTAGAAACAATTTTGGCCTAACTTCTAGCGCATATTACTTTTATAAACAGTGAATGATACTGGGTACCTTTGATAGATACATTCGAATAGCATTCGACACAAAGCACAAGTCTCCAGAATTGACTTACTCACGCTCGTACAGAACGCGCTTCCCGCGCATTTAATAGAAGCGGCAAATTTCGGCAGACTCATACAAACAAATAAGATTCGGCTTGTGGAATACTGCGCTACGTGACGGCGCTCTGCGTCATTGCTTTCCACCAGCGAAACGAGCGCAAAGAAGAAAGGACGGTAATAAACAGAAGGAAAAAAGAAAAGATCATCCTGCCAGTTTGTGCGTGTCAAACTTTTTTCAGACCCGAAAGCGTGGCATATGCCCCAGATTTCCGAAGTTGGCTGGGTTTTATACGCCGGCCCATTCAGACACAAGCCTCCCATAGAAACTTGGAACTCGGCGGCAAGCCGTTGCGAGATTGCGGCGAGACTTCCAATTGAGATGCATGCGTTTCAATCGCCAGCTTCGCTTTTCCAATGCGGTTGCCTCTTCGCTCCCTCCTTCACATTTCATTTTCCAGCTTTTCTTTTTTTTTAAACTTTGTTTTCTGGCCCATTTCCTGTTTCGGAATGCTACGATCTCTTGAAGCTGACCTCACAGCAAGCACCCTCAAGCTTCAGCGGATCGCGCGTCCACCCAGATTTAATGTCCAGCAGACTCGATCTTGCTACTTCAATACTTTGCCTATACAGCACGTTATTTATGGGGCCATACTACTTGAAGACCTGATTCGCTTTGCCGCTGAGGGCATTGAAAAGCATCTTTCAGAACCTCGTCCACGAGAAAAAAAGGCTGTCATAATCGCTAATCCTTCGACTGCCGTAACGACAACACCGAGAACTTTTCTCAACGCTCAAGTCGCGGGCGCTGCATAGCACGCCGTGACGTTTTTGGCGTACTTGGTGTAAAATGCCGACCTATTCCTTGCGCTCTTACTGGAAAACGTTCGTTTCGCTGGAGCCAGTGCATGGAACTTCTTGAAAAGGAAGATATATAGGGGGTTTGCAGCGAAGGAGGAGGGGCGTGTTTTGTGCGTCAAGTATTGCCGCTGCATTTGGTTCCTCGTCTGCACTGAATTTACAACAAAGAAAACAAGTTCACTCAGGCATTATATATATAGAGAGAGAAAGCATTTTTTTTTTCAGGATTGCCAACTCTACCAGGAGTCAGCTCAAAATTGGCAATGTTGGAGTGTGAAACAAGCAAGTGATCAAGCAAGTGTGTGGTGAACGTATAAATGTGGCGACGAAATTTTAAAATAAGGGCAAATTGAACGTCGCGTCGTGTGCATCTTGCGCTCGCCTTTCGTCTTCGTTTTATTAAGCACATTCCCACATTCGTCATGCTAAGCCAACTCGCCCAACTAAATTTAATAAGCAAGCGAGCAGTTCAGGACCATAGGCATGACGCGCGCATAAATAAAAAAAAAAATAAAAATAAAAAGAAGAACACGACGGTGGTATGGGTAAGCGTATGGTTATTCATCATTACATCTTTTTTTTTTATTAATGGACAATTTCTTAATGTTCGCGCGTGCACTCTCTATTCGTTGGTAACGTCTCCGTATACCTATGAGCGAGAGATGGAACGAAAACTCGTAGGCTTAGCTCTACTAAAGACAGGAAAAAAAGCGTTGTGAATAATCAGAGCAAGCGAGTGTAGTCGATATTGTAGCTGACATTAACGCACGCACGCACGCACGCACGCACGCACGCACGCACGCACGCACGCACGCACGCACGCAAAGCTTGGGGAGGACAGATAACAGGCAGTCTCTTAGAGTCACAGAATTGATGCGCAGTCGAAGGGAAACGCCGTCGAGAATGGCACAGAATTTAGGCAAGTGTGCAGAAACGTGGCCTCCGCGAGCAGTACCAGCAGCGCTGCGCGCTGCGGGAACAGATCGCGCAGGCCATGGCTGTAATGAGAAAACTCGCAGGCGTAACTTGGATCGGAGATCGCTTGGACGTGTCGTTCGAGCGTCCCGAAGCGAACATAAATATAACCACATTATGATAATGATGAGGAACACTCGAACGCGCGCGGCCAGGTTTCGGTTGTTTGTGCATGCTGGTGAGCATAAATGAACGAAGAAAGCAACAAGGCATAAGTCAATTTGTTTACGCCCTAAGGCTGTTGCTGCGAATGCTGAAAAATTCAAGGTGCAATTGGGTCACTGAAGCAGTCGACGTGCGCGCGAGAAAAAAAAACAGAATCAATGACCAAATTATCTACACAGTGGTCTCTGAAAGCAAGAATTGAAATACAAACGAGATAACGACAGTCGTCTCAATTGTTCTGCGCAGGGAGAGAGAGAGAAGCCCAGTACAGTCAGGCTAAATGACTATAGTACATAGAAAGAAAGGAAACGAAAAACTGGTGTGGAAGGAACGCAAGAAATGGTGCTCAATGAGGTTTCGACAGACCGTCGCCACGCGAGCTGGCGTGACTTCGATGCATTCGGTAGCGACTGTTCGGTTCTTGAAATGAAGAGAAACATACTGTGCTACATAAGCAGGCACTTGCGCTTTGCTGATCTATTGTGGCACAACGACGTGCAGGAAAACACAGTCAATGAATGCAGGAACTTCTTAGCTGCAGGATAAGCAGAGTGTGCGTTCTCGTTCCTACTATTTCACTATTGGGTAGATTGGGTCAAGGGTTTTGAGAGCCCCGTGGACAGTCAAACGATCAGGTATCTCGGTCATACGAGATATGAATTCTGAATGCTCATCCGAAACGAAGATAGTGAAGCTGTATATACAATGGTTTGTTCCTTCGGTCGTGTCACGTGAGCTACCAGTTCACTGGAGCTAAAATTTACGCTAGCCAATGCGGAAGTAAAAAGAAAATGGAATTCAGCGTGGAAGCCAATTATTCTACCGCGTAGCCCCGCCGGCGCTTGAAACTGCTTCTGAAAAAGACCCTATATACAGTCGTCATGTCGGGCGAAGAGTCACGTTTACAGATGTAGTATTGTGTTGCAGAAACGTAGAATCGCACCAGGCGTCACACCATGCGAATCACGTAAGGAGTGGGTGGCTCAAAGATGCGCACGCACTACGTAAAGGGTGCTCAGACACAATTCTTAATCATTCTCATAATAAACCACAGCATCAACAAGGTGTGCAGCTACGTAGGGGGCGCATATTGCCTTATACAGCGCAGTGCGCACTTCGCTACTTCGCAAAATGGTAAATTATGACGTAATGGGCACTTCATCAATGTACTTGCGCTTGGCGCCTTGTAGAGGAGCTTACAAAGGCCTATTTCACATGCACAGACGCTCCTGCTCTCACGGCATGGTTGAGGCATCCACCGAGAAAGCGAATTGTGGCAAGGCAATGAGAAAGCGATGCGAAAAGGGCCTGATAACGCCATTACGCTGCACTCGCAGAGGCGAAGCTTAAGCGTCCTCCAAGTTTTTACATAGCTGATAACACGTTTCCTCGCCTCACACGTCGCTTTTACAGGGTCTTTTTCTGAAGCAGTTTGAAGGAATGGCGTAACTGTGGGGTAGAACACTAACCATCGCGGAGACTGCCTGGTTGCGATTCCGGCGCGAACTCAAGCTTTTTTTTTCTCATTGTGCGTGGTAGCTGCGACGGACACCGGGGGTGGCGGCGGACAACATTGCCACTAAAATCGGCTGGGTTTGTGAGTTCACAAGAGCTAACACTACAAAAAAAAAAAAAAAAAAATTTTCTTCAAGTTTTTTTCTTTGCCATCTGATCATGTGCATTTTTACGGTATTAGTTGTGCGACGGTATTACGTCACTAGAGACTTGGTGGAACCCCGGCATGAAACACTTTCGTGTTAAAAAAAAAAATCACGCCATATCCACGAAGTGAATGATGATGAGTGGGCGAAGCTCCGGAGGTAATCTGGTAAACCGTCAATCCTCCGTAAATTTTGCCCACTCGATCATCATACAAAGACCTGACACACAAACGCGGGGGTGTGGTGTGATTATACATACAGTATATACACAATGTTTCATTATTTACATATTGATAAAGTATATACACAATGTTTTATTATTTACATATGGGGTAGATGATGATTTTGTTCAAGAGCTCTACGGACCACAAGGAGGGGGTTCCCCTGATTTTGTTTTCGTCATATATGACGTTAAGCTCAGGGGAACGTTTGTTGTCGGCGTTGCCGTTTTGCCTTTAGAGGGCGAGAGCGCGTTCACGATCGTTTTCATCCATGGCAGAAAGAGAATGTGTGGTCTGGAACGCGCTTATTCTTCATGGTCATCAGCGTCATCGTCATCGTTATCACGTGTAGTGGGTACATTCCACTATACGGTGGCTACGACGGACGGCGCGGGACTAGCCTATGCCCTAAGGAGCTTCGCCCCTAAAAATATGCTGCAAACGGGAGCTAAACCAATATAATCGTCTTTTCGTCTGCGATGCATTAAACTATGTGCTTGCCCTCCCGTTCGCTTCAATGAGCGTGTACCAGATTTGCGGATAGATGTGGCAGCTAGCGCTATTTACGGTGGGCGACGTGGACCACCGTTTCAAACACAGGCGTAACGCGACAATAAGAACTTCGAAGCAGGACACTAGTGACCAATAAACCCTCCCACGCTAAATGCATCTTGCTGCGGTGTAGTGGGGGTCCTCGCATTGTAACCGGGGATGCTCGAGATTCAACTCCCCTTTCAGGGATCGCCCAGTGATGCGTGATTCGCGTGGTCCAATTTTCCGCGTGCGCAGCTCAAGCCGGTGGCTCGCTTTGATGCCGATAGGCTTTACGGCTTTTCAGAGCTGAGGCATACCGTCGCAGTTTGCTTCCCGTCAATTGATTCGTGGGACGTAGCATAATGAACCGGCGTAAACAGCTAATTACTTCCCTGTTCATTCGGTCATTCCAGTGAGACGGGTTGATTGTGGGGCATGGGCAAACTGGCTGCGCTTGAGTTAGCCTACATAGAACTCTCAGTGTTTTGGCTGTTTCTGTTGTGGTTGCTACTGTTGTTTATCCTCCTCAAATCTCATGTCCCTTCCTTTACAGGGAAATCGATTCTCTGGTTTTGACGGAAAACTGAGCTGCATAGACGACAGAGCCGGTGTTCCTGTCGGAGGACAAGTATTGTGTAACCATCTGTGAATAACAAATGGCGATTTTCAGCTTCCTTGGGAGGGAAACTTGTCTTTAATTCGTAGGAGTAGGTTTAATGAACGACATTGCTCTCCGGGAGGTTAATAGTTGCACATATATGAGAAAGTAGCGTGTATTAGAGCCGGCTATCCCAATACATCGCTAAAATGTTTCGGCTTCCCACTTGCCTCGTACTTCAACCCTTCAAGCATTTTTTTTGTTGTCGTCTGAGAAATATCCGGTTTCACTGGAATTCACGATTTCAAAATTTTAGGGGCGAAGCTCCTTAGGGTGTGGGTCTGTCCCTCCTCTGTAGTAGTAGTAGTAGGTAGGTAGCCACGTATAGTGGAATGTACCCACTCCACGTGATAAAGATGACGATGACGCCTGATGACCAAGCGCGTTCCAGTATAGTGGAATGTACCCACTACACGTGATAACGATGACGATGACGCTGATGACCATGAAGTATAAGCGCGTTCCAAACCACACATTCTCTTTCTGCCATGGATGAAAACGATCGTGAACGCGCCCTCGCCCTCGAAAGGCAAAACGGCAATGCCGACAACAAACGTTCATAATCACACCACACCCCCCGCATTTGTGTGTCAGGTCTTTGTATGATGATCGAGTTGGCAAAATTTACGGGGATTGACGGTTTACCAGATTACCTCCGGAGCTTCGCCCACTCATCCTCATTCACTTCGTGGATATGGCGTGATTTTTTTTGGCGTGTTTCGCGCTTTTAGATTTTATATCCATTTTTTTACAATCCGATCGTCGGTCTAGAACAGGGGCCTCAAACATGCGGCCGGTGGGCCGCATGCGGCTCGCTGCCCGTAAACATCACTGTCCTATATATTTTTTTCTTTTTTTATAAAGTATGGTCATGAGTTACAAAGACGTGACTCGCCTAAAGCATTTCGTGAGGCACCCCAAGCAGTCACTATGTCCCCTTTAGGAATAGCGAATATATGAAATATGAGAAATGCCTTGTTTCAAGTAATGAAAAAATCCGTAAACAGGGCTTGTGTGCTCGAGCCGACGTTTCGACAAGTGGACTTGTCTTCTTCAAGGCTAGAACTAGTTCTAGCCTTGAAGAAGACAAGTCCACTTGTCGAAACATCGCAAGCTTCCATCTTCCCCTTCCTGCCGTTTTTTGTTTCAAGTAGCAACTTTGACTTTTACGTTTTGTTTGAAGATCGCCCCCCCGCTCCCTCCCGCTCTTACCTTCTTCACTGCCCAGCCTTGCGGGATTTCGCAACTGCGGCCTGCCAGCTGAGGTGAGTTTGAGACACCCGGTCTAGAACAACATTCGTAATCGCTTCCGACGGTTACATGGACAATCACAATGCAACCATCGTGACAGTGTATTCCATTCATGCACTTCGCACTCAGAAATATCTACGCATCCGTACTAACATGGACGCGGCAATGAAAGATGTCAAAGAAGAGAACTTGAATGAGAGGCGAAGCGAGAATCGAGAGCAGGGAACTGAGACGCGAGGCACTCGTGGTAATCTTCAAAAGTGCACATTTTAGACCGACCACGGAAGAGTGGCTTCTCGTGTTAGTTCAGCTTCTCTTTTCACGCGGCACCTTTCCGCGAACCGAGATGAGATTTTCTTCGAGCCTTCAATATTTATTTGGCTAGATGATTCCGGGTTTCAGAACTTTACTTCTAAGGAAAGACTTTGAGATTTTGGCTGTAGGCAGAGCTCAGGACTTAAGATGAACGACTCCAGAGCGAGCTATCGTAAACTAGCCAGTTCATGACGGCATCTGAAATTCGACGACGCATGCGTACTGGCGAAAAAAAAAAAAGTAGCGGCATCGTATTTGAACACGTACTTTAATGGATCATACATTGCGCAAGGAATACGCTGTATCCTAAGAAAAACAAAATAACTTGTGTTGACTTTTATGTATATATTTTTTCTCGACAAAACAGTCAGCGTTTCGGCACATGGTTGAAGCAATGAATGCGATAGCACCAAATTTGAATGTTATACGAAGTAAGGCCAACAACTAACTCCTTTAGGACCCTATCTGGCTTAACTCTACAAAACGCTGCTCTAGGGCAATACGGCGGCTCCAGTGAGCAAAGTGGTTTTCGTGCTGTCTGTCACCTCAACGTGAAGTAAACAGTGAGAGCATAGCAGGTATGAGCCGTCTTAAACGCGCCCGTTTAATCAAAGTTAGCAATTCCTGGCCGAGCGACGCAGCTCCCCGCTGCCGGCACCCCTTTATGTTCCTTCGCACGACAGAGCCAGCCGGCGTGTTTCATCTCTGCTTGAGCCGCACCCGTCGGCAGTATTCGCACGCTTTCACTCACGAATAAAAGAATGGTGCGACGTTATCGATTTGGACTTTATAGTGAGCATGACGGCGAAGGCACAAATGCTCCTCGAGAGTCTACATAATTGCTATCGCAATAAAAACTGGTCTAAAAATGCTCTCAAGTCAGCGAATCTTCAGGATTCAAGCACTCACGCTCGCTAACATGAAGGATCTTTCGCAAATATTTTTGGCTTCGCGCCGCTTGACAATGACGCCAGGAAGACCACGACTACTATTAACTACAAAGACCATATTAACTAACGTAACTATAATACGAATAAATTGCCGTGATAAAGTGGTGTAGCGCAGAGTAAGCGTTCACAGACCCAGTGACGGAGGTGTCTTGTTTGTTCAGAAAGTTCACTTGTGACGCTGCGTAGCTAATATCAGCACTGTCCTTCGATACTGACAGCTCTCAGACAGAATATTATGCCTCATAGCGGGGATATTAATTAAGTCACTCCTAACCGCTTATGAAGGTTAACACCGGGTCTACTACACAACTCCAAATGAAATAAATACAGTAAAGAAAAAAAAAGCAGAGTTGAACTACGGTGAGCTACGCATCGGAGTAAAAAAAATCGTGACGTCCGCGTAATAAGGGGGGGGGGGGGGGAGAAGCGGACAACAACGAAGACTTTCTTTCCTTCAGAGAAGTGTTACGCAGACGTCAATCTTATGAGCGCGCCTTCAGGGCAGGTTGAACTTGTCTTCGTTTAGGCCTGCGCGACTTGCACTGAGAGTTGTGCAATCATCGGCTTTTGGAAGCGAAGCTCGCTTTACTGTCCTCCCGAGTCAGCGTGTCTGCTGTGGCTGCCGCTGGATAGGCTGTTTTTTCGGGTTGTGTGTGTGTGTGCGTGTGTGTGCGCGCGCGTGTGTGTGTGTGTGTGTGTGTGTGTGTGTGTGTGTGTGTGTGTGTGTGTGTGTGTGTGTTTGTGTGTGTGTGTGTGTGTGTGTGTGTTTGTGTGTGTGTGTGTTTGTGTGTACGTGCACGCGTGTGTGTTAGGAAAAGGTAGATTATAAGGGGTGAGTTGTTAAAAAATGTAATGACGTAAAGGTATGCTGTAAACTATA
>JALIZH010032971.1:4437500-4492500 GCA_030522465.1 Rhipicephalus appendiculatus
CTGTAGAAGCTTTCTGCCGAAATGATGGCAGAGAAGCGATGCGCGCTCAATAGGGCCATGCCGGAACTTCTGGCGATGAGCTCGAGATATGATCGCCTGAAGTAACGCCGCAGCATCCCATTAAAAATGGAGGACGCATGAAGTGCATTCAGGAGGCTCAACCACTATTGTTGTTTTTTTGTTTTTTTTTTGGCACGAAGTTTCCTGAAACTCCGGCAAGAAATGCCTCAACAACAACAACAACAACAACAACAACAACAACAACAACAACAACAACAACAACAACAACAACAACAACAACAACAACAACAACAACAACAAAAAAGTTGTAGGTGACCCTAATCTTTGAGTTAGGTTTCGTACTTGAGTCTTCCATGCACAGACGCACGCTCCTCCGTAAAACTGTCAGTGCTACCAAAAAAAAAAAAAGAAAAGTACCCCGGCAAGATAGATTTATGAAATATCAGCAAGTAAAAAATTGTAGGTGACCCTAATCCTTGACTTGAAGGGACGGACAACTAATTTTTATGGTACCTGTTTCCTTTAGCGCGACAGAGAGCTTACCGCGGTCAGATTGTGTAATCACAGAATCGTAAAGAGGAAAATGCCGTGAAACATTAATAATACAAAAATTTTCAATCGCGGTGAATATGTAGTCGTAACACAGACCAGAACACATGTTGCAAACAATGGAAGATGAGCGCACCAGAAGTTCGTGTTTGTGCGCGGTGGTTTGGTGCACATGCGTGCACTCCGCGAGCATGCGCCGCAGCTCGGCATGCCCACTGGTGGCCGCGAAGGAAGCGCCGCTTCTCAGTGTGCAACATTATTTTACCTCGTGAGCAGCACAGAATAGAGCTAGAATAAATGATAAGTTACAGACTCTAATTTTGAGCGCTTGCTAGGGTGAGCATGAACGCATCAGACTACGTACGGTAAACCGCTGATTCTGAACGACTCCATAATCCAGCTTCAAAGCTCATCCGCTAGGCTGCGCGACATACCGGTCTTTTGCGACTTTTAAACGCGATTTAGAAGTACAAATTCTACTCCGATCGCGAAAAGGACGCTAAGATCTGACAGTATAAATCACAATCTTTTCATTTTGACCAGGATCTAATCACACGGTCTGTCCAGTTGTTGGTCTCTTTAAGTGTTTGGTAGCGGCAGGCATACGACGGCGTTCGTGTGGCCGGGCGTATTCCTTGGGATAACTTTTCCTTTCGTCGCACTTCCGAAGCGAATCTCAGAGGACACGCAGAAAGAAGCGTGTGGTTGAGACCAGCTCCGCCAGGTGCCGTAGCAATCCCTGCTGCTCACAAGAAAACCGTAATCTTTTTCAGTGAACTCATTAAGTTAATTTTCATTAATTATAATGAAAGGTAATTGGTCCCTATTTTAAGTAAACTGACGCTCCGATATTATTAGTATACAATTTAACTCTTGACTTGAACCAGAACCGTAGATTTCGCACCAGTTTTATTTTTTAGAGGACCTCTTTCTTCCTGAATACGCGCAACACAGGAAGTAAGCGCTCGATCGGATATGCTTGGAAGAGAAACGAGTCCCACTCTGTGCTAGTGCCGCTAATAAATAAATCTGGCATGGCAGCAAGACGCCGCGCGATAATGCGAGGAGGGCAGATCGAAGTGGCCTCCTGAAGTAAGTGGACGACTGGGCCATTTGGCGGCGGAGGGAAGAACTTAGACCGACACTACACACTCGTCATAGAATCTCGCGACTGTTTGTTTGGTTTGTTTACGCCAGACTGGCCGCTTTGTAGACACCTACCATCGAATAGTGTGGCTAGATCGTATCTCCTACACACCCCTCTCACTTCACAGTCGATTGCCCCATTCCCATCTTTGACCGGTAGACGCGTCTGGCGAGTTCGTCACGCATGAACACGCTCGAGCTTTGGTTTTCATCTCGCGTACTTTCACATCACTCTGTTTTCGTGCTTTCTCGCTGCTATGCTATAGGCTCGCCTTTGGCTGCCGCCGCAGATTCAAAATGCGGAAGCAGCTGAAAAGAAGCCACGACTGAGAACCCACTCGGATCTATCAAAACACGGCAGGCGAGGATGTATGATACGGCGCCATCGGGGGTGTGCTTTGGCGCCGACAGCTGCGTTCTCTCGGTTAAGACGCAGTAATTTTTTGCATTCTTCTGTGTTTGGAAGTGTAGTGTGCTACAGTGGTGGTGGTTGTGGTTCGAAGGAGGAAAAGGCGCCTAATTTCTGCAGCCCGGTCGGGAGCACGGCGCAGCGCCTATGGTACAGTCACTACAGCCGCCGCCAAAGAGTGTGTGTATATATATATATATATATATATATATATATATATATATATATATATATATATATATATATATATATATATATATATATATATATATATATATATATATATATATATATATATAAAGACGTGGCAACCTCCGCGTCCTTTCTAGGCCATTGCGTTCCCTTTCTTTTTCTTTTTACCCAAAACTTCCGTTCCTTTCTTTCTTCTGTTTCTTTTCTTGTGACTGAAGGTGTCTGGAGTGCATTGAAGATGAAATTTGGGGAATAGGAGTGGGTTTAGGGGAAGTTGATAATAAATTTTGCTGTTATTTGGGAAAACAATGCAGATCTTTAATACTGTGTGAAACAATGAGCTCGGGAGACGTGTAGGCAGAAATATTTTTTTTTCTACAACCCATATTGTCAATAGTTATTTTATTTACCTGCAACGCTATTAATTTAGCATTGTAGCTGCGCCAGTGTTTGTACACTGTCCATATATTACTGAATATTCCATTCCTCCCGTGACATATTCAAAAAATGATATAGCTGGCGGTGTTGTCAAAGTCCCCCCAAATCGTGGAAGTAACTCACAGGAAAGCAGGCTTCAAATGAGCAACATTGTGCGAACAAAGGTGTTCATATAGCCGTGTTTTGATAAGCCATTGTTCTGGTAAGCGATTAGGATAAGACTTTGTTCTCATAAGCCAATAAGCCAGCGTTCCGATAAGAGAACTTGTCTTGTGTGAAGCCAAATTAATGTCGGCGCATTGACTCCAGACAGAAGCGCATATCGCTTGCCTGATTGTTAATCACACGTAAAATGAGTTGCACTTCTCGGATGAATAATATTTCGTTTCTATTTCATTGTAATACCGAGGGCAGAAGTGCTTTCACTGCTACAGAGTGGCAGTTTATCAGCCCGCGACAACAACCGAAGGTGTGTTCGTATTCTCGCCAGCAGTGGAGACAACTACGTTGATAACTATCAGAAGACGGCTTTGAGTCCGAGTTAACTGAACTTTATCGTCTAGAAGGCGTTTGCGCAACGTCATTTCAGTGACGGAAATGACGTTGCACAAACGCCTTAGAGATCCCCACATTTCCTTGACGGAAAGACGCCAGTGAGGAGTTATCCCTCCCGTGAGGAGCATGACATCAATAAAGGTGCACGCTAGTTTTTTTTCTTTTTCTTTTTTTTTTTGCATCCACACCAGATGGCTTTCAGTCACTTCCGGCTTCCACTTCACGTTATAACCAAAGTAAGGAACGAGTGTCAGACAAGCTCGATCCGAAAAGACGTTCGACACCATGGAAATCATACCTCGCTAAGTAAAGCGGGGGGAAGAAGCCCAGGAAGATAGATCATGTCGCGCCTACAGAAGCATTGGGTTAAAGAGGAAGACTCAAAGGAAATTCGCAGTATGCAGCTTCCGAAAGGGTCTATGCAGGCGTAATGCAGGCGTAATGCAGGCGTAATGTTGGGGAAACGTGAATTGTGGTTACAGTGCTGGCTATCTAATTTTATAAACATTACATGTGTACCCCCCATCATACAGGCGTCACGTCGAGTTAACGTCAATTGTATACTTAAGCGCCATCCTCTTAAGTTGGTCTACGTAGCACTAGCCGGGGCTACCACCCTCGCAAGCACAAGCGCTACATATCAGCTTACCGCTTATGGTGTTCCCAAGACCCCTGTTGCTGTTGGCATCGTTACGCAACTGTAAACAACTGATTATATAAAACGTATGCGACTGTTCAACATATGTCTGTGCGTACAACATTTGTACATATCTTTAGCGTCTGCTCGTTAGCTTTTGCTCAATAAAAAAATTACATCACAGTCACCTTCCCTCCGCATGCTTCGCATAACATCGATTCTCATGGCACGTGGGATGTGGCGAACTTTTTTTTTTTTTTGCAACAGACACTGTACAAACTTATGCGCTTACATTTTGCAACGCCCAACAAACCTGCAAGTACTCCTATGAACCCGCGTTTCACGTTCCTTGTGTGATTGATACCTAGGAGAGAGGAATCAACAATCTTTTTTTCTCCCTCTTTCTGGTACGCCGCCATGAAAAACACGACCAAGCTTTTATTGAGCATGTACGAAAGCGCGGCTACATATACGTTTTCGTAAGAGCAGACGACTTTCCTGTCGAGTTTCCTTGCCTTCTGCTCAGCCGCCATCTTGTTTGGACAACAATGCAGCTTATGTAGCCATCGGCTTCGATGCTGTATTCAATGGCTGTCTTTCTTGCTGCTGTTTACGAGCTTCGTCAGGATTGTAACGCGGCTTACGATGTCCGTTTAGCTGTCCAGCTAGCCGTCGATGCGGCGAGTATTGGAAGACAGCGTAACTGTCTGCCGGGAGTGAAAAAGAGAAGGAATAGGAGTAGACAGACAGGCAACCCGGCACTTTCGATATGGAGAAGGAGAATGACGCCAGCCACGCGTTTCCCATTGGCCGAGAGATGAGCGTGCCTGTTTCTGGCAAGAGAAAAACGAGGGTATTCCCAAAACGGGGGCCCGGGGGAAAACGGAACCGAAGCTGCAGCAGTGATGTTCCGTCCTGGACAGAAGAATTCCCTTTCCGAGGCCCGAAAATTCCCTATTTCCGGCATTTTTTCCCCGCATACATCGCCAAAAATCCCCGCATATTTCCTTGCACAAAAAATGTTTTTATATATATATATATATATATATATATATATATATATATATATATATATATATATATATATATATATATATATATATATATATAGTGTTCGACGTGTTTCAGGCTCTTCCAATCGCCTTCTCTTCTTTCCTGCCCAACTCAAAGCATCGCCTCTGAGATCGGCTTTTAATACTACGAAGGAGCTACCTTGGAGCTCGCTTTAAGCGGTATGCGATGCAGAAGAAATGCTGTACATGCTCATGCACACGGCCACTGCATAAGAAGAAAAGTTTATTATTGATTTTTTTTGTTACTGAGTGACGTGGCGTACATTAACGTGCCTAGCAGACGCTCTGTATCTATATGCACCACATTTTGTACAAAAAGCGCGTCAACGTTTCAATAACGCTTACTAAATATTGTGAAATAAAAAGAAGCTTTTGTGGTGGTATTTAAGATTTTATTGACTTGATTAGGAACGGTTCTGCAAACTACCGTCGCATGGTCAGCGCAGCGTAATCAACTCTGCGGTGTTTAGCATTACGTATCTATGCATTTTCTAAATAAACACACACACTGCCGAATACGTACGCATTGATATTTCGCCTCAAATATGCGTAATATTTGCTTTTTGATTGACAAGGTTCATAAGTATGAACAGATTCACCAGATCAAGATGGGCGAGCTTTGAGCACAGGCTTAAACTTTCGCCGGGCAGCTGAATCGCTGGCCACACAAACCAGCAGTCAGTCAAATCAATGTCATCAATGTTTCTGCGTTGAATTATCCCAGAAAGACTAAGGTCTTTAAAAACGAACCTTAGAGGCTGTGGTTTGGCGCGCTACATGCGCCAGAAACGATTGCGACATGCGAAAGCCTCATGTCCACAGTCCTTTGATCGTTATAAAAAAAATTTCGCCCCTCAAAATTCCCTGCAATATCGGAAGATTCCCTTTTTCCCTTTCGTCCAAAATGACTGTCGAAAATTCCCTGAAAAAGGGAAAATTCCCTGCATGGAACATCACTGAGCTGCAGGCGGTGGCGGGAGCATCGGGAATCCGTCTTCCCTTGACCACAGGTCGCGGCCCTTAATCCCCTTCTCTCGGAGAGACGTCGACCCCGTCTCAGCGGGGGGACTCGAGAAAGAGTCGGGAAAGTTGTCTGGGTGTACAGTGGAGGAGCTCTGCGCCATGCTTTACCCGGAGTGGACGTGGCTCGAATGTGGACGCTCGAGCTTTGTTGCTCTGCGCAACAAATGTTTTGATCGTCGTGTGGAAAGCATTTCATATCTGAAGTATCCTCGTTGTACCGCTGCACTCTAAGAAAAATCAGAGTCGCTTGACTCTTTTTTTGTGGGTTCCGACTTGCGACGTATATGACTCTCCTTAAAGAGACACGTGAACTCTCTTAGGATATTATTATACTCTCTTCGAGAAGCCGTGGGACCCGAAGGTGAGTTAACGGGTCTCTTTAAAGAGAGTCGCATACGTGGCAAGCCATGACTCACAGAAGAGAGTAACGCATACTCTTTCTCTTCTTACAGTGTGCGGCGGTGGCTAGTCTGTTAATACTGGGAGAAATTCAGCGCTACTCAGACAGGACACACAGAGGCGCTCGTCTGTGTCTATCCATGCCTCCTGTTTTCATCTGAGTCACGCTGCATTTCTCCGGGTGGTGTGGTAAAGCTTCCGCCACCAACACAGGAGGTACTGGGTTCGATTTCCCGTGTCGCCAGGTCCATACCGTATATTTTTCTGTTGGGGAGTGACGTATTCCAAGCCGGCGCTTGGTTGCCCGTGGGTAACTATCTGGAGAAAGTGGTCCTTCCGCTCACTTCTATCTTTCATTTCCGTTTTTTTCTTCGTCTTCGTTTCCGAGCTCTTGCCACGAATTCAAAAGTGCTAAGCTTTACTCATAGCAAAACAAGATAACAAGCTCCCGGCGATGTTATGTGTGCTTCTAGCCTGTATTTTTCGCCACAGTGTTCTTTCTTTTATCCTTTCTAGTCTTTCCCACCAGTCTCCCTGATGCTTGTTGAAGCTGACTACGGTCATCAAATCTGTGATAGGTACAGTGTCCTCTAACCGGAACGACGGTACGCTTTAGCTCCACGCTTCATAACGGCCTTCCGTTTGACTTCTATATATTTCGCTACCATTTTTCCCGACCATAGCTGGCACGTGCAAGCGGGACAGCGGGCATTGCCGTTCGTGCCCAAAACCACGCGCGACACGTCGCAACCGCGCGGAACGTCGGGCGCCTTTTTCTAGCGTGTCGACAACCGCTGTGACCGCACTAACGTCCTTTTAGCACCAAGCAAGGAAAGCTATAGCACAGATGTAATCTAGCCACAGTTTTCCGGGTGGCCACCGAAATAGTACACGTGATGCGACCGTCGTCCTCTGCCTAGCGCGCAACACGTTCGCGGCTTAGCGCATGCAAGCGAGTCATCCGAGTCGTGGATCGCTAAGGCAACATCGAAAGTGCGGGGGGGGACGTACGAATGGATATGTGATGAGCAACGTGATGTTCCTATGAATTGGCGTCAGGGCAACGAGAGAGAAGGAAGCTACAGGGTACGAAGGAAAGAGAGATTGGGAGAGAGGAGAGGCACTGCAGGGATCACCTAGAAGCGAGGCTAAGATGCATTACAGCGTTTCTTTTTCGATCTGCTCGGTCGGCGTGCGACGTGTCCCGCTTTGTATACCTTCCCGCTGCGCGATTCCTTGATGCACCTAGCGTTTCCTCGCCTTTTGTATCGGTCGCGTTGACGCGGCCTCTGGTGGGAGGCACAGCCGTCGCTAATGTCTCCATGCCCCGAACACGTCCTGCTGCGGCGTGCGAGGCGAGCAAGCGGCTGAGAGGAAATGGGTAACACCGCGGCGTTGGCCCTGAATCGCGGTCCTGTGGCGGACGTGAGGCAGAGACAACCGGCCGTTAATGCGCGCCTTGGCCCGTGAACGGCGAGGAAAGGAACAAGAGCCATAAATGTCCCAGATCAAAGCTTCGGCGTATTGCTCGCGCAAAAGAAGGGACGCGTGAGGGGGGACGCGTATAGTTCGCGGTGTCGCTTCCCATATTTTATGTTTTATGATCTTGTTATGACTATGGTTAGAAAAGGCCTGAGGAGTTGTGCTGCGGCAGGAACGGGCTTTGATGTCGCCGCCTAGAGGACGTGACGTCATAAATACTTAGTGCAACGATTCGCGCTTCTCAAGTGACAACACGTTTGCAAGAACGATAACGAGAATGAAGGAAAAAAAATATATATATATGTATCTCAGCTGGACGTTATTGAGGCGAGTGCAATGACATTGGGGCGGGGGGGAGGGGGGGGGGGCGTAGCCAGAAAGTTTTTTCCGGGGTGGGAAGGGTTTGAAGCCTCCATTACCCCCCTCCCCCGATGCATGTTACGTGTTTACATTGAAAAGGGTGCACATAACAAAACGACGATGACAAAAGAAGCGCACATTGTGCACATACTGGTGGAGTTTTACATTCGACATATTTGTATAAAGTGATGGAACTTTCTTCGATGAGTGAGTATGTGAGTGATGCAGAGAGATAGAGAAAAAGGAAGGAGGTAAATCACATGCTGAGAGCGAGAGATAGAAGAAAAAAAATGACGTTCTCGTGCAGTGATTGTTGTAGTTCAAAATCCTGCGCTAAATGCAGCTCCACTACTGTGAAACCTGAGAAAGTGCGTAGCATGGGCATCCAGCATATTCTGTTCGCAGAGTTCCCACTGCACCGTTCACCAAACAGTCGATGACCTCAATGTTTGAAGTAAGCTTGTAGGTATTCTCCGGCACGAGGAGACTCTTGTTAGGGAGATTCGCAAACTCGGTGTGCCACATGCGCGCCACATTTTGCTGCGCTTTATCGACTTCTTGCTTGTTACGGCAGTTGAGATGCGTGTCGTCTGCAGCGAGTTCCGTCAGGTTGTTTCCCCTTCAGATGTGGTGGCGGAGAAGTTTCGGTGGGCCGAGCAATCGTGCGCCTGGCGAGGCGTAGGCGCGCTCTCTTGTGCGGTGCGGGAGTCAGCCGCATGTTTCCGAAGCGTTTTTAGTGATTCTAAGTTAACTATTGCGAGTACTTCTATATTTCTGTTATTTTTATTATCTTATACCACGTTCGTTTATTAGGGGCGAAGCTCCTAATGGCATCACTTCGGCGGTTCTCGGTTGTCCATGCATCCTGAGTAGCCAGTAGGCACTGGATTTCGACCTCCAAGGTAGTGCCTGTGTGAGATGTCTCCTGTGCGTGATTAAACAATTAAAAAATTTCACAGCGTACATGTAAAATTAAAGTGAGCTGCAAGTCGCCATGACTCTCATCGATCCTTTAGTATAAATGCGCCCGATCTCACGTCGTTGATGATGTACTGCCCAGAATTCGCGGAAGATTACCGGTTTACCGACGAACCTCCGAAGCTTCGCCCACTCATCATCATTCACTCCGTGGATATGGTGTCATCTCCAGTTCTCGTCTCGTTTCTGAGAGGGCGCTGTCCCATAGACATGCGTACAATATGGCGGTTGGGTGAAGGTACGCTAGATGGCGTTGGCGGTGCAGCTGCTCTCCATCCAGGGAGACGTAGGCTGGTCAACATATGAGGCAAGGGAAGCCACAAGCAAGATCGCTTACGAAGGACGCTTACGCTTCATGGATGATCACCGGTGGGCTCGTCGCATGTTCCGTTACTTGCACTTCGTGGGGCTCAGAACGCAGTGGTTGAACAGAGTCTACTTTCTTCGACGCAAGTACGGAATGCTAGATCAATCAACACTCGAGAACACGGAGCGCAAGTTTACCGCGGCAGTTCGAAAACGGATACGCGAAGAGGAGAACGCACAATGGCAAATGTCGCTGCAGCAAAAGAGTACACTCCAGCTCTACCGTACATACAAAGAGGCCATTGCCCCGGAATCTTTGTACGACAACAGTGGTGGAAGTGGGCTACTGTTCGAAGCGCGCGCGGGAGCGCTTCGCACGCTAGCAGACCGCAGCCGCTTCGAGCCGAACATCGATTCGACTCTATGTAGAGCGTGCGGAGTGGAACAGGAGACAGTGGACCATTTGGTGCTGCAATGCCACAAACTCTCACCCCGCCCGCCAGATGCCACTAGACTCCCTCAGGCGCTGGCCCTGACGGACAGAAACGCAAAGGCCGTTGCTACCACAAAGACAAGGCTCCAACAGTCGTGGAAGTGGTGCCAAAAGTGAACTCTACTTTGTGCTCTCGTTCTTTTTCCTTTTTTTTTTTTCATTCTGCATACCTAGGCTAGTACACACCATATGTGTTCACCCGATACGAAGGGCAAAACCACAAATCATCATCTCTCCGATTGCGCGGGGATCTCTCATTCCCCGGATCGCCGTACGAGTGCGCTTGCCGGATCGGGCTGCTTGGCGGACCATGGACGACGACCGGTCGTTGAAGTTTGAATAAAATTTCACACACACTATCGCTTTGATTACTGCTGGTTACCACTGAAGATTTCACGGTGTAACCATGATTGCTTCAGTCACCATAACTCTCATCGACCCTTTAGTATAAACGCGCCCGATCTCACGTCGGTGATGATGTACTGGGCAGAATTCACGGAAGATTCACGGTTTACCGATGAACCTCCGCAGCTTCGCCCACTCATCATCATTCACTCCGTGGATATGCTGTGATTTTTTTTAAAGTGGATATTGAGCATGGTTGCTAGCCTTGGTTTTGACCTGTATTGAACATTTTGATTTTGAGCGTGATCCCGCCACATGAAATCTATGGACGGACGACAGGCCAGGCCCTAAAGTGCTGCGCACTTAAAAAAAAAGAAAATAAAAAAGAAGGGGAAGCTTGTTGAAAGAGAAATAAAACACAAGAGTTTAAGCTAACCTTACGCATCGGGCAAGACTCACTATGTCAATAGCCGTATACACCAGGCTGTCAGGTATCATATAGAAGACTGATGTAGTAGAATTGGACAACCTCTATATCCAATAGGTAGGCACTCACAGGTTTACGTCAGAATATCACGAACCTTGATTCTATTTGCACCGTAATTCCCTGCTTGTCGCATCGAAGCACAGCAGGCAACTTTCTTGCTGGTGTGAAAAATAAATGAATAAAACATTTTCAACAGTGCATACCTTCACGTGCTACGTAAAGAAAAGGTAAGAAGAACAAAGCATTTCAAGAAAGGGCCTCGCGGGTTTCAAACAAACACAGTCGTAAAGAAGATATACGACGAAATTTTTTTTGTCGGTTTCGCCATGGGATCGGTCTGGTACACACGGTTTTTTTTATAAACCTCTCTTTTATGCAAACGCCTCCTGTCAACGATAAATCATGCTGGCTCTCAGAGACGCACGCAGAAACAACAGCGCTGAAGGCGAGAGAAGAATGTATCATTTATGTAGAAGCCCGCCAGGCGAAGAAGTCTTCATGAAAACAAAAATACATGATTGATTCCTCTGTCATAGGAATCAGTATAACACGAAAGTAAAACCTGTCTTTACATAACTCGTTGAATGTTTACTCTTCATTGATATAAGAGAGCTTGCGCAATGTCAATTGGTGTTTGGAAGCTGTAGCGCTGTTTAACGTGGATGCACTCATGTTGACGCTTGGTGGCACATCTCCATACCGACGACTAACGTCCATGATATATGATTAAAGAAACCTTTGTGGTAACTGTAGTAGTTAACGGTGACAGCGTAATTAGAGAAAGCGGTGTGAGAACCAGAAGAGCGTCGCTTACTAGACGCAGACCTTGGGCTAAAGTCGCCATCCCGCGGCATGTTGAACACCACGGCAAAACTAGAGGGGAAACGCAACGCGCATCGTGTTTACCCCCTTGCCCGGCCGCGATATTTCTCAGGGCGAATGTAAGCGAGGAACGCGGTGTTACGGTATCATGAGTGAAGTGATGGATGCTATGAGTGAAGCCGAGGCTTGGGCTAAGGTCACCACCTCGCAGTGTGTTAAGGCGTACAAAATCGCCTCTCTCCCGTTGGAAACGCGTCGAATGGAACAGACGCGTAGCAACGACGCGGCGCACGAGCTAATCGCGGAGGCCACGGTCATGATTCATTGCTTCACTTTACTGCTCCCAGATGGCGACACCACCCCGCCGACCCAGAGCGCTGCGGGAGGAAAGTATGAGATATAAAATGTGCGTTTGTAACGCCACCAGAGTATGTGACCGTGGTGCAGTAGATAGCGTGCCCGGCATCTGTTGTCACGGACCGCTATCTTCACTAATTCATCTCCACTAATCCCATCTAATCCCTTTTACACTAACCAATCAACATCGCTTATAATAAAACATAGAAAACGCATACTCGCTTGCCTGCGTATTTGCAGTGTTACATGTTTTACGAACATAACTTCGCGAGAGAAGTTCCTGCGAGGAGAAAGAGGTGGAAGGCTTAGAGCTATTTTCACAGAAAACACTCTAGATTAGCGTGCGTAGTCTGAAAGAATGTAAAGTGCGTAGCGATTTTGGACAGCTTTCAAACTGTCAAAACTGGTGTTAAAGGCTGGATCCAACACAGGCGTGTTCAAGCTTTGTGCGATTCTTGAGTCTGACGGTGAAACATGTATTGCTGGTATTGCCACGGCCGCTTGGTATTGCTTTCTCTTTTCGCCCCCAGAAAATGCCTGAGAGAAAAAGAAAAAAGAAGTAAGGCTGCGGCTGATACATGGGGTCCTGCGTTACTGTTTTTCGGTTGCCTGCTCCATATTAGATGAGGCGGGGCGCCGACGTCTACAACAAATGGCCCTTACACTAACAGCCGCGGTCTTCTGTTTAGCCGACGACAAACTCGCAGAGCCGTGACGGCGCGACTTGATAGCAACAGTAAAAACGAGTCGTGCATTAAGTGTCTCCTGAGGCGACAACGACCTGTGATGCGCTACAACAAAAGCGAATTAAGAAAGAAAGTAAAAAGTAAAAAAGGGCGGCCAAGGTAAACGGGAAGTCAAGAAAAAGAAGTCCTGCCACGTGCTAACATCAGAAGATTACTAATCCGCTATCCAGTCGATCACAATGCGGTGCTCACAACTTTTAAAACCGTCACTGCCGTCAACGTAAACGCGGTGCTATGTGGCACGTAAGAGAGAGAGGAGGGAGAGGGGAGAGGAGAAGCGCTTAGTCACCCCAGTGGAGGCGGCGCACTTTTATCATGAGTAATTCAAACGCTCGCGCTGCCTGTTTTGCATTCCACAGATTAGCACATTCCTCTCCCACAGCCGGAGGGCTTTTGCGTGTTTCTTTTACTGCAGGCTCACTTTTTAGTCAAAACTGTTTTCTCTCTGCTTTTGCTATATTCCACTTTGAAAGCGGAAAATATTCGGAGCTCTTAGGGATACAACACGGCACGGTCGTGGGAAGAGGACGATTTTTCGGTGTCAGATCATCCCACAAAGCTTCTTCTTGTTCTTCTTCTTGTTCTTCTTCTTCTTCTTCTTCTTCTTCTCCTCCTTCTTTGCAATCCTTGCTCAAGTACATGTTCCCGATAAAGAGAAACAGTTGAAGGGGCCGGCAGTCAAACAAACCGCGCAAAGATAGTACTGGTAATGAGAGCTTCTACATCACCACTGTCCGCGTATTCAGTCTCGCGCGATGTTGAATAAAATAAAGAGCGTAATGGTGGCACCGTTTCGTACTTCTCTTGGCGCAGCAAGAACCGTCGATACTTAAGCTGACATAAAACATCATTTGAATCACGGCTGCCTTTTTTTTTCGGTATATAGCATAGACAACGACTAAAATCGGCATGCCATTACGTAAAATATGGTCATTCTACGAACGCTCACTCTAGAAGTTGGGCAAACTACATATAAATTAAATTTCTCAGGGGCACCGATCGAAGCGCTTAGATAGAGAAAGCCTCTATATAGATACAGTGCTCCGTGATATGAAAAAAGAAAGAAAAAAATGAACAAGAACAGCGGCTCATTGCTACGATGGTGTGTAGAGTTCCATGATGGTCCCCACGCGGTCCATGCCGGAAAGCGTTCGGCGAGATCGGCGTTGGCCGTTCCGAATGACAACACGGTATACGAGGAGCGTCGAAGCGTGTAATCAAAACAAACGCTCCGACCGGCTATCGGTGACAGCGCGGAGGAAGTTCGCCAGCAGCGCTGCCGCGTCTTGCCTCTGTCGTCTTGCCTCCCTCCCTTCCTTACACGCTCGGTATCCGCTCGCTCTCCGCTCAGCGGAGCGGAAGCAAAAGAGAAAGAAAAAGTATGGACGTTGTCGCGTCGCTCCCTCGTCCTTTGTATGTGTGTCTACGAGTGTGTCCACGCGTGTGATGTTTGTATCTGCCTGCACGCATGTGTATGTGCGTTTATTGGTGTGTGTGTGTGTGTGTGTGTGTGTGAGCGCATGCGTTATGTGCAGCAATGGTTGTTCGGCGGAGTCAATCTGAGTGCCCTCCCTTCTATTCTCGTTCGCTGGCCGGCTATTGAGCAGCCGAGTGCGAAAATGCGTGGAGTAAGAACCGAGGTTCGCGGAACGAGATGTGATGCGTCGTACCCCGGGCTAAGTAGAAACGCTGTGTATTTGCAAATGGCTCCTTTACATATATATATATATATATATGTATATATATATATATGGGTCATTCCATATCAAGTGTACCAGGTCAATTTTCGACCATCTCCGATCCTGCTGAAAAAAAATTGTCCCGGTATATGTCAATGTGACAAGTAGTTATTGAGGCGTTATTTTTCGCAAAAAAATTTTGTGTTGCCTAGAGGGCGCTTCGAACTTTGGGCACCCAAGTGAAACTGTGTCGCGCTAAATAATTTGTATAAAATTACTGGTCTTAGCAATTACTACGAAAGAATTTTTTCCATAATCTTAAGGCGCTTGTCTTTCATGACTATGATAGTTTATTCATTTTTCTCTTAACTTTCTTTATGTTTGGCCTTGGCGAAAAATTGCAATATGCTGCATGTTTAGCGTATTTTATAAAAAGCGCAGATTTTTTCGCGAGTAATATATTCATATAATGTGTTTTATGGGTTCTTATAATAAGTGATGAAAATACCTCGGGAGCGTATGAAGCAAATACATTGCCAAAATACTCTGACAAAGTTGAAAAAAATGGCATTTTGGCTCATATTGAGGCTTCATTTTCTCAATGTAGCGGTCCAATTAAAAATATTGGTTATATATTGTTGCACAGTATGCTTTGTTGGTAAGACATACAGAATGTTTCAAAAGAGTAGATTTTGTTTTAAGGGAGAAAAAAATTTTTCCAACTGAACAACTACAAGGTAGTAGAAAGTGTGCCGTTGCTCGCCTTCACTGCATAGCACGTCAGCGCAAGATTCTAGCGGGAGCTTTCCGGCGGCGAATAATGCAAGTCATACAACAGCTTGTCACTTGTTTTGGTATTACTGCTGTATAGAACGTCAAAAAGGGCAATAGTGCTAATTTTATGGAACGGTATCTTCCCCCTTGGACCATATAGGGCAGGTTATATTCAACCGCTTCATAGTCCTAAGGGGCAGAATTATAATGTAGTTGATGGCCTGCAATACAGTATTGGGGCGTTGTGTTTGGCTTCTGATAATTAAGGCACATGGTCTTAATAATAATTAACAACATAATTAAGGTATACTTTACTTAAGATGTTTTTATGATGTATAAGGTATAGGCCGATGCGTGATCGATTATGACTGGTTTGCATGATGAAATGATGTATCCTAGGTGTACGCGTTATAGATGATTCGACATCGTGATCATAAATGACACTTCAGTCACCATTTCTGGAGGGATTTGAACATTTTCATCCCCCCCTATTTCTTAATTGTTCGAAGGTGCTGAAAATGTTTTAATTAAAAGCCCGTCCGGTAATGGTGAGGGGCTTTTAACATATCCAGCACCCTAGGACCTTTAAGAAAAAGGTGGATGAAAATTTTATAACGCAACTGGCAATGGCGCATTAAGTGTCATATATAAGCACGATATCGAATCATCTCCAACGTGTACACCTAGGATACATAATTTCATCATGCAAAGCAGTGGTAAGCTATATATAGTTAAGAGAAAAATGAATAAACTATCATAGTCATGAGAGATCAGCGCCTTAAGATTATGGAAAAAATTGTTTCGTAGTAATTGCTAAGACCAGTAATTTTATACAAATTATTTAGCGCGACACAGTTTCACTTGGGTGCCCAAAGTTCGAAGCGCCCTCTAGGCAACACAAAATTTTTTTGCGAAAAATAATGCCTCAATAACTACTTATCACATTCACGCATACCAGCATAATGTTTTTTTTCAGCAGAATCGGAGATGGTCGAAAATTGACCTGGCACACTGGATATGGAATGACCCATAGTGTATATATATATATATATATATATATATATATATATATATATATATATATATATATATATATATATATATATATATATATATATATATATATATATATATATATATATATATATATATATATATATATATATATATATATATATATATATATATATATATATGATGTTGCTATTGGAGTGTTCGAGCGAACTTGTGGCTGGCATACATACTGCGGAATGGCGCGGCGCATAAAACGGCCCCCGCGTGTCTACTTGAGTGATACGGTCTGTGAACATGACCACGGTCCGAGCTGGGCTCTGCGACGGACGGCCGGAATAGCGAATCTGAAAGCGTATGGTCGTTCTGCTAACTAACTAACTAACTAACTAACTAACTAACTAACTAACTAACTAACTAACTAACTAACTAACTAACTAACTAACTAACTAACTAACTAACTAACTAACTAACTAACTAACTAACTAACTAACTAACTAACTAACTAACTAACTAACTAACTAACTAACTAACTAACTAACTAACTAACTAACTAACTAACCAACTAGATAAATAAATAAATAAATAAATAAATAAATAAATAAATAAATAAATAAATAAATGATTCACCAATTAAACAAACATTTCATTGCGCTCTCATTATTTCACTTGGTCGACAATATGTGAATGTCAAAAAAAAAAAAAAAAAGACGGCACTGTGCGTGTGTTGTGTGCCTGATTCTCTGTGATGTCGTCTCACGCTATAAATATCGAAGGTGATTGTTAAGTCGTCAAGAAAATAATAGAAAGAAAGATAAAAAAGATTGAAGTTGAAATAGAAATTTTATTCCTCACATGAAAAAGTTACGAGGAAGACAGGCAAAAACTTGAGAACGGCTTGAGGGGCCCTGGCGCTCTAGTGCACAGGGCAGCCAAGTACCGTGAGGCTGAGTGAGTACAACCTTCTAAGAGGAAGATGTATGAGTTTCAGAACACATAAGACAGACAAAGATACATGAAAAAATGCAGGGAGGGTGACTAGACTAAGTCTGGCGGGAGTCTACGCTGGAGTCTACGCTACGCTAAGTCTACGCTGGAGAAAGAGAAATAGAACTGGAAGGTGAGGGGGGAATAGAGAAGTTTGTTCTTAGTAGCGATGCACTGACATAAATTAGTGTTCGGCACCTGTACCATCACAGGCGCTCCTGCAGGTTGGTAATAATTGATTTGGCAATGTTTGGAGTGTCCACCACCTGTGGTCTTTTTTCCAGATACCCGCTTCCGTGGCCTTGCGAGGCAGTGATGCTGAGCCCTGACCCGGACGTACAGCTCCGCGTAGTCCGGCGAGCTGAGGAAGTCGCCCTGAGACAACGAATTACGATCACATGCCCAAACCTGAAAGCCTGGGCCTTCGCTGATCAACAATAAAGTCGCTTTTTTTTCTCTCGCTCTCTTTCTCTTTTGTCTGGTTACCATTGACCGCCAGCATGAAAAACAACTGCCGCTGAACCTTAACGCCGACGAGAACTTTGTCGTGTGAAAATATGGACGTAGTTCGCACAAGTCCATCCCATGGAGACAAGCGAACTGTCGGTGCGCGAATTATGCACGTACATTGCGGCACTGTACATGACGCTAAAGCATAAACCAGTCAAGAGGACGGCGAACAAGGGAGAGAAGTGACACACACAACGACTGGACTAGCAGCTGTGCTTCATTAGCTAACACCAACTGACCCAGACTTCGACATTATTGCAAGGCACTGTGCATACTGTACATAGCTTGGTAACCTGGCCAGCGAGTGCAGCAGCAAAGGTACAATAGAACGGGGCCTTCCACCGCCAGCCGGAGCCGCATCGAGCGTACTAGAACGTACAAGCCCTTGTAGACCTACAAGCGCTCGTATTGTGGTTATTTCGTGCGCTCCAAGTCGACATACAAAAGATAAAAGGTGTAAGTAGAGCAAAGCCGAAGAACGCTTGATGACGAATCAACGGTCTCGAAGAGGCGGCCTTTGGTCGGAACAGCGCATTCCAATCCTTCATCCCGACGCCAAATTTTCCCCACTTAGCTAGCTGTGTGTAGTGGTATCCCCACCACCTCGCACCGCGGTTGTGCCTCGCCGCCGTTGGTAGCGTGGTGCCGACAAATGGTGCGTCCAATTCAAGATGGGAGGACGGTGGTGGAGTGCAGGTGAAGAGCTGACTCTCGGGTTGGAGGCGATGGCTAAGTGTGGGATGGGTGGAGCGTGGAAGTCTTCAGGGTCTCGACTGCAATGGGTCTGCAGAGAGCAATCCTGTGTAAGCTCAAACATGGCACTTGAGAGATGCCTCCCCCTTCAAGCCATTGACTAACAGAGAAATGCTTTGGAGAAGCCATAATTATACCTGATGCTTTTCGTTAGCTTCTTTTTTTTTAATCTAATCTTTTTTATAACTCACACACTTCAGTGGCGGTGTCGTGCGCGAGAAACCCGGCGCCGGCGAGGCTACAGAAATACGGCCCTCGAAGCTGCGCCGGTCACATGAATATTTGCATGCGCCGTTTTCCAATAATGGATGCTCTCTGTAAATTTTGGAATTTTGGAAGGAAGAAAGAAAGAAAAGAAAGAAAGAAAGAAAGAAAGAAAGAAAGAAAGAAAGAAAGAAAGAAAGAAAGAAAGAAAGAAAGAAAGAAAGAAAGAAAGAAAGAAAGTCAGGCAGGCACGTGCCAAGCTACGCTTACCCCCGTTTTCCCGATAGGGCAAGGGCTTCTCAATTTTTCCTGGGTCCGTCATTGCTTCGCAGTCGTCCCCGGGGACCTTCGTACCCTCGTTTTGGCTTCATGAAAATTTACGTGTGTTCGACCGACTCTAAGCGCCAGAATACTCCTTCCGAATGGGAACTAAGAGACAATAATGCAAAGTATAGAGGATGTTATTTGTAGTAATTGTGATATAAATGTGAAGAAAGTTAAGTGGACGGAAATATAACTTGTCCCTGGCAGGGACCGAACCTGCAACCTTCGAATTACGCGTCCGATGCTCTACCATTTGAGCTACAGCGGCGGTCATCCCCCCCGTCCACTTCATTGGGTATAGCATCTGGGATTTTAAACCTTGGAGTGTTAGTCGACGCCGATCGCAGTCTTAGCGGTGAGTGTGGAACACTTTTTCTGCCTGCTGGCGTCACATAACACGTGATCTTTTTACGAGCTGGCAGCTGACCAATAATAAGGGATTATTGGTGAGCTGCCAATTACACCTTCGTTTTCCTGGTTCTTTCGGCTGTTGCTTGAACGGAAGATAAAAGACAAAAAAAAAACAGAAACATTGCAAGAGTACTCATGTCGTACATACAAAGAAATTAAGACAAAAAGACTCCCCGCTAGCGAACGAACACTCTGTACAAAGGCCGGTGAATAAATGCCTTGTAATTGCTTTTTAAATGAGTTCACAGGCCAGCTGAGTTTGAAATATACGGTGTAAGCGATACAGGATAGAAAGGGAAACAAGAAAAAGAGAAAGCGAAGGAAGTAAATCGTGTGAGCTTGAATTTTAAGCAGCTTATAACCACCGACAGAGCGCTCCGAGGGAAAGGATATGCAGCGCATGCGCGGACCAGACGGTTAGCGGAGTAATCGACGCTAATGAAAAGGGTACCGCACGCTAATGCAGGTGTCCCACGAGTGGCATACTCAAGGTAGGCAGTGGAACAAAAAAAAAAAAAAAGGAGTAACGTGGTGATGTTGGCTCGCTTAGGCGGTTTTATATGCGGAGAAGCGCCGAGGGAAGGGTGGGAAGGGAAAGCGACGGAAAGGCTTGCACAGAAAGGAACTTCGTGGCGCTGGAAAACGGCTAGTGGAAGAAAAGGAAGCTTAGGACGCAACACGACTTACCGAGAGAGAGCGCGGCCTCTAGGGGAGAGCCTGGGAAGCACCGGGGCTCTGACGCTTCGTCCTGGCGTGAGCCAGAGGATATAGCGTTGGGAGCGCCTAACTTCAGTTAATTTATTCGCGCGGCACCTGTGACGAGCCGCGTCAGCAACGGGGAGAGCTCGCCAGCTTCCCCGGGCTTTTCTCCCAGTCCATCGCACTTTCATGGAGTCTAATGAGGTGTCTTCCCTTAAAATGCCATGATTTCGCCAGTGCTTCGTTTCTTTCTCAGTGTCTTTTTTTTTTCTTTTTCAGCAAAACTGAATGAAGGCTCGAGCACAGCGTTACTCAGATGAAAGTGAACTGGTGCCTGCATATGCGCGGCTTTGTCGATCTTACGGTCGAATAGCCTCTCCTTACCCCACATACATCCCACTTTATTTATCGTGTTACTCTACTACGGGGTCATCTATGAGTATCCGCACTCCATGCAGTTCGACAAATATTGGCGCTGAAGACCAACCAAATGCCAACAGACAATTCTGCATTACAACTTTCGAATGTTTCAGTAAAATGATCAAATTGTACATATGCGTGTGAAACACCAGCTACTTTAGTACAAGGATTCTTACTTGATCGTTTGCGGAACTAACGTGACAATAGTGCGAAAGGTACGTCGTTTGGGGTTTAACACCGCATATTGAAAGGCAACATGCTATCATTGCTATGCAGGCCATGACCTATATCGGTAGAGCGACCACCCCGGAAAGGCGTTGGTCCCGGGTTCGAACCCCGGACCACGACGAATTTTTCGGCAACTAAGAAGTGTTCTTTCTGAGAAATCCGTACCGATTTTCTTTTCGCTTCGTGCTACAAACGGCTGGTTGTCTATTTTCCCTTTCTTAACCCTTCCGCCACCTTGCGAGACCCTTCCGCCACATTACGCTCTTAACCCTTTCGCCACCCTTTCTTAACCCTTCCGCCACATTACGCTCCGGCGACAATGTATAGCGGATTCCACTGTTGCTATCACATGCGAAAGCGCAAAGTGATAGAGGGGAAGAACGCAGGTGGGCACCGTAGGCACCAGCAGCGCCGCGGAGGTGTACGTAAAATAGCGATGCTAGCCAAACACTGACCCACCGAAGGCAATGGCTCGCGTGGGACCGTAGAGGGGAAAAAAATAGGGGGGACCTGTCAAGCTTCGCTTTTAGGAGTTGAACGCGATAGCGATATCTGAAAGCAAACGCCCTCCGGCTCCTATCCAAAATGCAAACGCCCTCCGGCTCCTATCTTTGTTTGCATCTGCCTCGAATTTTCGCTCACGGCCAACGCTGCATTTTCACTCACAACCAAAGGCGACGCCGCTAGCGCCACCAACACCGACACCGGAATTTCTGCAAAACGAGCTCTTTAACGCTACCGCGTAAATAGTGCACGTCACCGTGGTGGTCACGTGGGCGGACCGGTTCCTTCTGCAGAAAACATTCGAGATTCCCCACTGAACTGTCGTCTCCTTTCCACCTCGACCGCTCCTTTCGTCCTCGCGTGCGGTACGACCGTCGGAATTCAAAATACGCCGCTTGACAGCCGATATTTTGCCAAGATTATGAAGTTGGGCATGTTGGTAGTGCATAACTGATCACGTAGCACAAAAAAATTGACACGGGACAAAAAAAAGACGAAGGCGAGCGCTACAGCGCTCGCCTTATCTTGTCCTGTGTGAAATTATTTTGCGCTACGTGATCAGTTACACGATCACGTAGTCAGTGACAAATGGACGCTGCTATTGCTTAAGGAAAATAAATTAGTTCAGAACGGAAGTCTTACTAGCTGCGCTAACGTAACTCCGCTTATTTCATTACGCCTGGCGCACCCAGGACGAAGGAACTTTAGCTTAACGACGAAGAGTTTACGGCTCGAAACTCGAAGAGTTCACGGCTCCAAGAGCGATGAAGTAAAAAGCCTGGAAGATAAAAAATTTGGCGATAGTAATTGCCAGGCAATAAACAGGGGAAAGAAATGCACAATATGACAAACGTGTACCGCTACGCCTGGAATTCCGTGAATTTAATCAGACATTTGGAAGTTCCGCCTTATTTATGAGCAAATTAGTTTAGACGTTACCCTGATTGGTTAGATTGCGTTCCTTCGTTCGGACACAAGCTGTACTGGCTTGGCAGGCACTCAGAGTCAAATGCCAGCCCCTGTGTTACGCATTCATCTCGGCGCTATTTGGAGATTAGATTCCGTTCTTGGAACATTGATTACCAGACACGATTACCAACACAGTGTCCTTGTGCGCTGCTAAGTGCTTCCGCTTACAGCAATGTAAAGACGAACAACGCGTATGGTTTCTTTTTTATTCGCTTTGCCTGGCAGATTGGTTTGTTTAGATGGCTCTCAAGTTTCTGTTTGTTAGGTGGTGACGACAACATTAACTACGGCGATAACGAATTTAAGAACAATAACGTTAATGTGCAGAAATGCGTAGAACGCACAACCGTTGGACACTAAGAGCAACAGAATGGTTACCAAGGGATGGAGAATGCAATCGGGGAAGGCAGAGAGTTAGATGGAGTGACGAAATTAAGACGTTCGCTGGGATAAAATGGAATCTGCTCGCACAGGATAGGGTAAACTGGAGATCACTGGGAGAGGCCTTCGTGCTGCAGTGGACTAAAACAGGCTGGGAATGATGATGATGATGATGATGATGATGACGTTAATGAAAGGCAATTTTTGCCGATACAAACTTTAATTAGATGCCGACTTTCAGCTAAAAGCATTAGGTGATTATAGATGTGCATATTAATTTTCTTTCAGCGTTGTGCACCTGGATTTATACATAATTAATTTATAGCTTACGATGTTAACTATCAATATTCATCTTTGTTAGCGAAGTAACTGTTGGTGATCTTCTAGGTCTGCAATTTATTGGTGCAATTTATTGGCACAGCATACCTCTGCGCCACCCATCGATAATAAAAAGACAGAAAGAAATAAACACAAGAGGGTATAGAGATTATATAGAAATACTAATAATTTGTGGGGTTTGACGTGCCAAAACTATGATATGATTATGAGGCACGTCGTTGTGGAGGGCTCCGGGAATTTGGACCATCTTGCGTTCTTTAACGAGCAGTGACATCGCACAGTGCACAGTACACGGGCCTCTAGCATTTCATCTCTATCGAAATGCGACCTCCGCGGCCGGAATCGAACCCGCGACTTTCGGGTCAGCAGTCGAGCAGCGTAACCACTAGACTAGACCCCCGTGGCGGACAGGTAGGCAGATTGTGAGAACGGGAGAACAGTCGATTCCTACCACGTCAGCCGTGGCAACAATCAAATCACGCATATAGCCAATTATTAAAGCAGAACGGCTTTTGTGTTCGCACATCGACGTTTCGCCTAGCCCATGCACATACCATTTTCATTCGGTTTCAACAAGACGGACCCACGGTGCCGCTACGGGCTTCAGGCTGTGATATTCGAGGGACGATGACATGAAAGGCCAACTAGGCACAGCCCGTCTCAGCGCAGCACCAACCGCGTCGAAAGCGCGAACTGGGCGAATTAAGGGGGCACGAAACGATGGTGGCGGAAACAATTAGAGAAGTACGCCACCTCCTCCTGTTTGCAGCGCCGTAAATCCGGGGGGGGGGGGGGGTAAGAAACATGCAAGCGAGTGGCGAATGCAAATAGAAGCGTCGGAAGCTGTTGGTTTCTCACACTCTGTCTGTCTCTCTCGCTCTCTCTCTTTTTCCTCCGTAATTATCCTCTCCTTCACCGCTACAGGACAAGAATTTTACTAAAAGGAACGGCAAGCAGGAAGCGACCATTTATTTAGTCTGGCGCTAATTTGGATACATGGAGGCAAGGATGAATTTCTCCAAAGAGGTGCTTAATCATCGAATACAACTAAAACACCCTTTCAAGTGTTTCTCTCTCTCTCTCTCTGTTTTTTGCGAGGAACTGGTAATTTAATTTTTCCCGTTTCGTCGCCTCCTAAGGTTGCCTTTCGCTTTAATCTACAAGCCTTTGTTTTCGGCTGAATACCTTTTCCGTAGTTACAAAAAATAAATGTTCCAAAGAAAGAAAAGAAAGTTCGGGTTGGGAGTGGGGGGGGAGGCGTTAAGTTGTACAGCGCCCTTGAGGCGTAGTAAAAGTTGTGTATACAAATGCGTATAGATCCCTTTCACGTAGTGCTTGCATCTGTTGGCCTCCCATCATGTTCATGGAATTTCGAAGCTCCAGAAAGACTTCAGGACAGCTTACGACAGTTTGGGGAGGCTTTCGAGTCCCGAAGTGCAGGTTTTGTTGCAGACACCCATTCGCCACGGTGACCCAGTGGCTGTGGTGGGGTGAGTTTGCGGATTTGATTTCAACTATTTTTAGAGATTAGAAAGAGAGCACAATAAAAAGAACTTCGAATTTACTGTGCATAGATGTTTGCTGAAAAGAAGCCTCAGGATGTTTGAAATAAACCATGGCTCGCTATGGAAAATCACGGGAAGACAGGCCATATCATCGACTGGGAAGCAACAGATATGTAATCGAAAAAGAATGGTCCCTGTCTACGCGCATACCATCCTACCACCCGAACCGATGGAGTTGTCATTCCGTTGAGGAGAGTACGCATCGTGGTGATGAGAGACCTTCAACACAGCCAGGACTTGTCGGTTTTCGTCATGGAAATCATCTGTGGACGATGATGCGCACTGAGGGGCATTCTGCACCGGCTCTTTATGAGTGCGCAGTGGTGGCAGTGAGGGCCACGCGACCTCCGCCGCAGCTTTCGAAGCCTCTACACCTTTTCGGCTCTCCGACTGTGATGCATTGGGCGGTGGTGGTGGGGCCAGGGGTGGAAACTGTCGCTTAAGGGAAGGCTCATGGTCTGTCGGAAGTAGGAGATCGCGGTGTCCGTACAGATTGAGCAGCAGTAGCCCTCGACCTTCGTCGCCGACGCGAGCGCCGTTGTCTATTTCTTACAATGTCTGCAGCCTCTTTGTGCGTTGAGCCGTCCCGCACCATCTGCTTCAAGACACTCCATTCTTTTTTAACAAATGGACATTCTCTTGATGACGCTTCATGCGATCCTTGGCAGTTGGTACATTTCAGGGTGGTTGCTCGGCAGGACTCCGCGTTGTGTCGCTCTGCACAGCGGGGACAAATCACCACGTTCCGGCAAACTCCGCTCACATGACCCATTTTTTGGCATTTATGGCACTGGAGTGGTCTTGGTGTAAATGGACGGACCACGTGACGAAAGTGGCCTACCTTCACGTGTGATGGCAATGTGTCGCCTTTGAAGACAATCTTTACGCAACGCGAGTTGCCCAGCCGTGAGACCTGGACGATGTTGCTATGGTCACTAACTTCCTTGATCAGCATAGGAAGGTCGCCAGAAGGAATGGAGATGTCGACATCGTAAATCACACCTAGCACCATGTCATTGCTAAGTGGAATGTGAGGTCGAACCTTGATGCCATTGAAGTCTGTGATCCTGGTTAGAGCAAGCAGAGATGCCTGGTGTATGACGTCGATGGCCAAGACATTCTTGCGGGGGTTGACTCGGACATCCTTGATCTCGTTTGGCGCCAGAGACTCGAGTTTTCTCGAGATGGTCTGCCGATTCAGGTGTCTCAGATTGTCCGATGGCGTAATTGGCACAAATAAGACAGTGTAGTTCACTGAAGCTATCTTCGGCTTCACAGCAGATGCGGTAGAAGGTGGTGAAGCACCCAGAGATCTTCGTTTTTGTTTACGACTGTAAACAGGCGTGAAGTCATCGTCGCAATCGTCACTGCCTGCCGAATACAGTTCGGTAGACTCACTGTCAGCGTCGCTGAGTTCGCTGTTTCCGTTTCCTCGAGGGGCCTGCCGACGGTGGGGGGCATGCCTGGAGGGTGCGCAGGCGAGTCTACTTCCAGTGTAGCCAAATAAAATACCGATGGCTCTCTCAGTTTTTGTGAACAAGGGTGCTGTAGGAGCCTCGAAACGTCAGCGCTGCTTTCATTTTGTTAAAAGAGTTAACTATTTATCGCGAGTGTATGCTAATTTATACTTAATTCATTGCGGTACACTTGGATGAAACAAGTAGTACACGTTTGAAATTATCGATAAGTTGCAGTTTAAAAGAACAAGTTTTCTGATATCGGTGTGGCTAGAAAGCACATTATTATGTTGCATATTGAACGCACTCGTATTGTGAGAAGTCAGCGTCGCGGTTCGGCAAATCGAGCAAAGTCCCTTCGCAGTGTCTGTCCTCGAAAAACGGTTGAGATCAAAGCGGTACAATCAGTACAAGTATTTCGGTAATAACGTCACGGTAGCAACCTGCACAGTTGTAGTCCGTATTTAATATTCATGATCTCTATTTCTCTGTTCGCATGATGGAACTTGCGTCAAGAGTTGAACAAAAAACGAAAAGGAAAAGCCATTCGCGGAGATCCATGTTCGTCCAAAACATTCGCTATTCATGCAACTGATGGCGCAATCGTGATACTCATTACCGTCAGTCTTCACAACCGCGGTTTGCCACAAGATTGCGCTATAGCGTGCGGGTTTCCGAGAGCACACATAATACCGCGAACTGACGTCATCTTGTTCTTCTTCAAAGAGCGAGGCGCACTTTCTTTTATTCGCATATTCCTTCGTTTCGTAAGAGAACGTCGCATCGAACGTCTTCATTACCCCGGTTGAATTCCACGTATCTCATATGAAACGAGGCTTGGCCAACGACACCCGTCGTTTAGCGGGAGAAAGTGTGTTTTCCCAAGCCGGGTTGCCTAGACAATAAAGGTAAGGAATAGTATAGGCGAGCCTTGGCCGATATTAGGCTATTCTGTGACGTTCGGCAAACCAATATTGCGAGCAGATTGGAACCCTGTACACGTCACTCTCTTCCTCACGCGCGTGGCCCGGCATCACTGTCCATCTGTTGCCAGGGTCAACTACTCATGCGCAGAGGAGATACTCTCTTAATTGCGTCTTCCAGAGCTTTTGGAAATGTGCAGGACAGATCGTGAGACTTTTTGTGTTCATTCGTGTTACGAGTGTACTCCATTCGGCGGCACGTGTTACTGGGAATTCGGCGCAATGAATAAAAAAAAAAAAAAAAAAAAAAAAAAAAAAAAAAAAACATGCGCGAAGGACGATACATAACCTCGCTGTCATTTTATGGTTATTATTGACTGCGCTCAAAAGTACGAGTTGAGTAGGCATGACTCCGCAATTCTTGTGACATGAAATGAAAAACGGGCTGGGAAAATTTGGTAGTTTGAAAAAAAAAAATATGGGGCAATCATCGCACTCTGCACGTTTCTGCAGGTGCCTTGTTATAACATGATTCTTGTCTTTTTATGCTTGATAACACTCCAGCAAGGGGGGAGTGGTGGGGGGGGTGCCTTTATTGTACGATGTAGAATAAGGTAGAACTAAGCTAGTTAGTAGGTATTCATCTTAAATGACTGCACTCCAAGCCATTTAACATGAGTATTGTAAGAGCACACAAATCTGTCTGAAGCCAAAGACGATTTTCCAGTTGTAACCAAAACACCCTAATTGACTGTTGCCGGCCGTTCTTTCTTTCTTGAATGTCGTGGTTCGACAGAGCTCGTGCTTCAGCCAATAACGAGGCAAGCTTCTTACCAAGGATAAATCTTACATCTCGCGCCCTTGACCACTTTCTCTAAAGTATTCTTTTGTGCGGTCGTGACCGACTGTGGGAGCGAGAAGAACGCTGTTACGTGTGCGCTTGTATCACTTCTCTCTTTCCTCCTTTATTTTTGTATCTTTCCGTGCGAAAATTTTCTAAGAGATACACTATACCTAGGGCTCCATGTTTTCGGATTAATCCGAAAAAAATTCGATAAACACTGACGGGTAAAATTTCTGACAATTCGGATTTATCCGATAAACTCCGATTTTAAAAGAGCATTTTCAACGTTCAAAGAGCATTTTCAAAGCTGAGATTCATCACGTGAACGGAGCGAACATCTGTAAGCGGCAGCAACCTCGTAAATTATGCTTGCATCTATTAAAACAAGCTTTAAGGTTGTAACACTAACAAACGTAGGTGTTTTGTATTCAAGTATTTGTGCTCGTGTGCATATGTGTTTGTGCTTCAAACCTTCGAGACATCTAAAATACATTTAGTGTGCTTGCATGTTTTCATGTTCAGATATAAATTCGTCTAAGATTTTTCAATATTGAGAATATTAATATTAATAGGCCCTTTATTTTTCACGAGGAAGATGAGAGAGGACACGCAGCTTGCCTAGCTCCTGCCCCAAAAAGTACACTTTGGGGAGTTTACAGCAGCGGAGCAGTGCGGTGCAGTGTTACAGCAGTGCAGTGCAGCCTTATTAACAGGATAAGTAAAGACCAAGTGAAAAAAAAAAAAAAAGAAAGGGTGGAGAAATAGGATTATCAGCCAAAATGCAACGCATTTTCATTGGAAATAAAATTAATGAGAGACCATTGGACAACTTATAATGCAAAAGTAAACACTGAATTTTGGAGAATCGGGTATTTACGAGACAAATTCCGATAGATGCCGAATTTCCTCCCAAAGGTTAAACTCGGAAAAACACCTTCCGAAGCCTAAAAAAAAAAAAAAAAAAAAAAAAAAAAAAAAAAAAAAAAAAAAAAATTAGGAAAACACGGAACCCTAACTATACCATACAAAAGCTCTAAACCCGTGTGCGTGGACGTCAGAAAGAAGGGAGAAGGACGCTCTGCTGTGCGAGTTGGTGTTTCCTTCTTGAGCAAGCAAGCCGAAAAATTAGGCGAAAGAAAAGAAGCACTGAGTCACGGTATTCCTTTCTGTCGTATCATATTTCACGCTGCCTCCTCCAGGTTTCACTTAGACGAGTCGACTTTTATATGAACCTGACCGTCAGCTCTAGCTTCTCATACTATAATTTTTTTTGTCATACTGACTGCTTTTTCCTACGTCAAATACAGCATCTCTGAACCAGCTTATTGGTTCGACGATATTCGCGCATTGATTGTTGGAAGTCCTGATGGTGTGTGCAGACCGAAACGCTCTGTGCGCCCCACAAAGCGCAGATATAATGACCATCTTTATCTCCCACCCCGCTATCTGCGTACCCCTGAAGTAACGAAACATTAGCAAATGGGAGATCGAAGGGTGCGTGCGTGTGCAAGCCGATAAGTGGAAAGGCACCGGAGAAATGCGCCGTGAAGGTCTTATCATTGCCCCCGCGGACCTGATTACACGGTCAGACGCAATGACCAGACCATTAAAAGGGTAAGAAAGCACAAAACATAGAATAAACAAAAAGAAAGAACTAGCAAAGAAATTGAGGCGTATAGCGTGTGGTCTGTTTTCACTGGGTTGGTGTGCGGCCCCGCGAACACATTATTCACCGTGTTGTCAGCGTATACGACTCACTTAGCGTCGTAATGGTCCCGCGCGCTTCTGGTATACGAGAAGCGCAGTTATCCGAGCTGCTGCAACACCCACGTTCGGCTGTTTGCAGCTCGGAGAAAAGTCGAAGAGCCAGCGATTAGCAACAGCGTGTTCGGCCTTTATTCGAGGTGCGTCGTAGTTGCGCGTAGCGGTGGGGTCGGTTTGGCGGTGTCGCAATCTGTTGGCTCAAAACGTCTGCACTCGTGCCTTCTTTTTCGACCATTGGCTCATTGACAAGGCAGTCGTTATTCGTTTGCTGCTCGCAATGTTTATCCACTATCTTCCAGGAAACTCTTATTGTTACCGCTTTTTTTTCTTCAGCAGTTTATTTGTTCTCGCCTTCCCTTGCGCATCGATGTTTCTAAAAACAACGATGACACGAGAAAAACTTTCTCATAGCATCAATGCCGGAAGTCCCACTATAAAGCCAAGCCTTAAATATGGGGCGAGGACATGTAGTGAGCGAGCGGGCTGAATCTGATAAAGGCTACCTGTAGGTTGTCGTCAGCCCTTTGGTGAAATCGTGGATGTCACTTTATGTTCCGCCTAACGATTAATTGAGTATTGATTAGGGCGAAAATGCGATAAACGGGCTGTGACGTTGTCAGGAGTCAGGAGCCATTGTGGGCGGCTGACGGTGCAAGGAGGCAAGTATGGTGGGTGTGGCAACACGTTCCATCCAATTTTCAAGTGATTTTGGCGGGTGACCAGACTTGGTGTGTGGTTTCACGTTGTAGTGATGGAACAGGATTCCTTTTCGATGAACGAGTTTCGGTTGTTCTGCATGATGGCTTCGTTTGAGTTGTTCAGTTTGATTGATTGTTTTGTTCATTGAGAGCAGCTTGGATTGCGAACAGTTGAATAATGGATGTTCTATGTTTCTGCAATTTCTCGTGTCGTGTAACAATAGTTCAACTCGATGAATGCCTTTGTTGTTCGTCGTCAACGACGTGTCGGAAAAGACGTGAAGTCTTTTCCGACCACCCATAATAGTTTGCGTGTATGTGCGTGTGTGTGTTTGGGGGGCGGGGGGCGGGAAGGTAACATTAGAAACTTTATAGCGAACGTATGGCTAAAACACGTTGTTGGGCTAGTTGGTTAGCATCCTTAATAGAGTCAACGAGCGTTGTGTCCCTTCCGTTTTCTTGCCACGTCCTTGCCAAGTCGTGCTTACTCACTCTGTCATAAAAGTACAGTGCCGTCCACTCTTAGGGTGAACACGGCTCAGCGTGGCAGCGCTCTGCGGAGCGCCAGTGCAGCCGGCGCGGCCGCGCATCTAATCGAGGTGGCGCAGGCGCACACGAGCGCACCGCTCTTGCTGCACTACAGACAAGCAAGACCGGCGCCTGGCTACGACGGAACGACACGTTCGAGCGATGTAGCGGACGACGTAAAGCATATCCCGTGTGTCCGTGCACGCATGCGCCGCTACGCTTCGATGCGCGGCCGCGCCGGCAGCATTGGCGCTGCGCGGAGCGCGGCCACGCTGAGCCGTGTTCAACCTAACAGTGGACGGCACTGTACAATGCAAGCCACACAGAATACCAAAGACAGTAGTTCTTCAAGAGCAAAGCAAATTTCTCATGCTTGTAATGACCTATACGCACTTTGGTATGCCCATCATAAAACTCGGTTCTTCAGTAACGCCAAAAACGAATTTTAATAAGGGTGACTGAATTGCACTAACTTCAGAAAAGATAGAGTAGTCGACAGTAACTGGGACCACTCCGTTTCAAAATACCGATCGCTCAGACGATGTCTCGTTCGTACTTTTATAGTCCTTCCACTTGAGCTCATATAACGCAGAAATCTTTACATTCATGACGAAAGCGTCACTCTCTTAAGGACGCCGTGTTGCGACAAATAGGGCGCTTTTATGATGGAAAACTCAGCCGTTCTATCAGGAACAGCCATTAACTACGACCTTTTAACGCGACAGCGTTAAAGAGCTCGTTTCGCAGAAAATCCGGCGTCGGCGTCGGTGTCGGCGTCGGTGTCGGCGTTGGCGTCGTTGGTTGTGAGCGAAAAATCATCATCTTCTCCGTGACCGAAAAGTCGAGAAAGATGCAAATAAAATAAATAATAAAAATTTCCGGGTCCGAGTGAGGATCGAACCCGGGCCGTATGCATGGCAAGCAGGTGTTCTACCACACAGCCACACCTCTGCTTGGAAATACAGTGCAAATAACTTCCTCTGCTTGGAAATGCAGTGAACATAACTTTCATGCTTCGCAAACGCAAGCGTCCTTTATATAGGCGTCGCAATATAACATGTAATATCCCAGGAATATTGCGTGGTACAAGCTTACATTGACATCGGGCGTCAGATATGTGACTCTCATAACGATTTCGTAGTTTAAAGCCGTCCACCCAATACAAACGGCACACACCTTACTGCGCGCATTCATTTAACACCACGTAGTGGGTGCATAGCAAGTATGCACTAAGTGGTTGAAGTAGGCACTCGCGACAGGATATCGCTATCGCGTTCAACTCTTAAAGGCGAAGATTAAGGGTCCCCCACTTTTTGAGAATTAAGCAACAGTGAAACGTTTGTCTGTGCTTAGAACGTGGACGCTGTGTCGTCACAGCTGTCAACAATAAACGATATCCCATCAGCAGCACACGAGATGGTGGCGAAACGAGTAAACGTATACATCTTATTTTAGAGCGCTAGCTCGACTCCTCCCGGTACAAACCCAGAAAATGACGTTGTGCATGCGTTTGACCTTGAAGCTCAGCCGACGTCCTCCTCTTCTTCCTCGCACGTGCGTTGTCATAGCAACGGGCATGCGCAGTGTCCGTCTGCTCTCCTCTTCCGCGCACCCCCTCTCCGTCGTCCGGCGAGAGTCACGAGAACGCGAGCGCCTCGAGACCTCAACTGTTGTCACGTGACTACTTCGCTGGCAATGTGAAGAGAAAAGGGGACAGCGTGCCACTAGTTGCCGCCCGGGGGGCGCCGACACGCGAGACACCGCCGCTGAATGCTTTCCATTGTAGTTGCTGCATCGCTCGAAAATCTTGGTTTAACCGCGTTCAAGCACGGCATTTCCCCCCCTCTTTTCTTTATATCTAACGCTTTGCTTTAGGACAGTGGTGCACATAACCGCCACACCAGTTACTACCTGCCAGCGAAGCCAGCACACGGAGTGCAGGTTTGGTGACCCAACAGCTGATTATATATAATAGTTGGGATTTAGCGTCCTAAAACCACGATGTTATTATGATGGACGCCGTAGTGTAGGGTTTCTAAAATTTCGACCACCAGGGGTTCTTTACCGGGCACCTAAATCTAAATACACGGGCCTCGAGCACTTTCGCTTTCATCGAAAATGCGGCCGTCGCGACCAGGATTCAATCCCACGACCTTCGGGTCACACCGTAACCACTAGACCACCATGGCGGGTAAACGGCTGATTGCGAGTGAAAAGTGGTGGGAAGCATGCGATGAGGGCTCCTATAACGTAGAAATATTCCGTCCTGCTTCCATTCTTGTCCGCCTCGCGTCGGATTTACGTCATCGCCGACAGAAACACGGGCGGGAACCAGTAACATTTTTCCGGAAAGCCCAATCAAACGTTCTTCCTGTTTGCCTGAAATCCCTCTTTGTGTCTTCGAAAACAAACACCATTGCTTGCTCCGACATAATTTTATCTTTCGGTTTAACGTGGGTCGACGAACGCGCCGGAGAGGGCTTTAGTCTGAACATCATACGTAGCCGAGTTCTCTGCTTCTTCTTTTGACCGGGAGAAGAGGTGGTCAGGAAAGTCTGAAGAGAGCACGGCCCGTATTCGCAAAAACATCTTACGCTCAAAAAGTTCGTAAGAGAAAATTTTACCCATATCAGCGAAGCCGGCCAGCCTCTGACAGGGAGCACTTACGAGCGAGTACCATTGTAAATTCGGCCTCAGAACTTCCACGAAGTGACGACATGACAGTCAAGTCGCAGTTTCCACAAAATTATGTTCGTATACAAAGACAAACCTGCGTGTCCCGCGTACTCATTTCATTCGGCGCAAAAGCCAGTTGACGTGTACCACCTTACCACAAGACACCCACATACGCCAGCAATTTAGTGCACTTCCCCAGGCACATGACAACATGACATCCGTGAGTCCTCACTCAGATCATGCGGACTCTTCCGTGACCGGTATTTTGACATAAGTAGGCGGAACCTCGATCACTACCATTTAAAGAACCTCACCTGACTTCATTAAAAAAGTATAAACACTGTTTCCTTTCGTTCACATTTTTGTTACACTGCCGTAAGACAACTCCCCGTGGCAAAGAGAAAAGAGAAAGTCTGATCCTTTTCTGCCACGGCCCTTCCCCGGTTACTTCCTCGCGCACTAATGGCCTCAGTGCAGTGTCTGAAGGAATCGTACACCGATGCAATAGACATATTGCTTAAAACGAGAAATGTCTCTCTATACGATACGGAATGATTATTTAGTTATTCTTCAGGCCAACTAGCTCGGACTGCATGCGGCTTCTGCCACTAATGCGCTCATAGCACGTGGATTCTTGGCCGTAATGGCTTGCCGTTACGAAAGAAAGCAGTCCGGCAAACGTTTACCAATGTAATAAATAATTATTTTAGCTCGATACATAGAGCCATAGTGCAAGCAGTGGCATAAAGTCGAGCTAGGCACTCCTAGATTTCATGTGCAGTACTGCTACGTCACATCGACCTTCCATTTCGTTTTTTTTTTGCGTTGTGTATTTTTCTCCAGACATAAAGACAAACGTACCCTGGATACCCCATCATATCGAATATCAAAGATAATTAAATTGAGGCTTGTCGAGAGGCACTTCTAGTTCGGTAAAAGCCCATGCTCGTATTGCCGATGCCTTCGGGGCAATGGAATGACGACATCACGTCTCTCTTTTTTGTCTACTTTTTTTTGCAGTTTCTTCTTCAACAGCAGGCTGCTGGCAAACTATTTGCACAGTGCACAATGCTTTCCTATTTTTCCTCTCCTTGTTTAGAAGTTTCTCAACAATAAACGTGGCTCGCCGGAATAGAGTGCCCCTTGCGATCTGCCAGTATTTGCTCCCGAACGTCCGCAGAAAGGCTGCTATTATATTGCATGCAATTTCGTGGCGCAGTGCGCGGAAATTGAACGCTCGCGTGGGGAAATCCCAGTGAGGTATAGAATATTTCCTCGCGTTTTCGTCAGGAAGGGACGATGACGCAACGTTCCCAATTTGCTGAAACGAATACTACCGTTCAATCGTTGTGCTTTCACCATACACCAGCCAAAAGGAATCAGCAAATGCGCTCGTGAAAACTTTTTTTTTGTTCTTTCTTTTTTTTAAGGCGTGCCACTCACTTCGATTAAATGTCGCGCTAGCTATTGCGTACAGTTCATGTGTCATTAAAGTAGACGAAACAATTTCGTAAACTTGGTTTGAACGCGTTGTTCGAATTTCTCGCTTTCAGAAATGCGTTTCTATGCGGGATCTCGAACGCACACAAATTTGAACCTTGGAGTGAGATTATTTATTAGCGCTTTACTGCCTGCGTGGCCCTGCAGAGGAATATGGTAAACAGCGCACAAGCCTTGGAACTCGGTTAGCCTTGACCAGGGAGTAGCGGAATTCGTACGGATAAGACACTTCAAAACAAGACACAAATACAACATGAACAGAGCTCCTTCGAATTTTATTGCTCAAAAACATTTCGTTTAAACGTTGCTGCTATAAATGTAATTCGTTTGTCCGAGACAGGATTTAGAAGGACTTCGTGGCGTTATAGTTGCTGGCTAACAGAATTATGCCTTAAAAGAAACTGAAACTTTATATATGCTAATAGTTTTCGAGTGGCATGCAGTATGCAATGTGTGTGAAGCTTGACGTTGGAATAACGAATGATTTGGATGAATTTGGGCATATTTTGTTTATGTTGCCATTGTTACAGTAAAGGACACGTTTTTGCACATGCGAAGCGTGCTGAGAAGAATCGGAGCACGTTGAATGTACTTCCTTCAGGCTGCGATGTCTCGACCACGTGTGAGCTGAAATGGTATAACGTACATTTACGTCACGGGATGTAACAAACGCAGGTGTGTGCGTGTGTGTGTGTGTGTGCGCGCGCGCGCGTGTGTGTGTGTGTGTGTGTGCGTGTGTGTGTGTGTGTGTGTGTGTGTGTGTGTGTGTGTGTTTGTGTTTGTGTGTGTGTGTGTGTGAGTTAGAATACGGAGGAGCTTCGTTGTGCTTACCTGCGAATAGCTGGGCAAAGAGTTTTCCTTCGCTTAGCCTTATCGTTCACCAACTGTCTTTTTTGTTTGTTTGTTTGTTTGTTTGTTTGTTTGTTTGTTCGTTTTCTTGGTTGTAACAATCCCTTCGATGACATCTGTCCACTTCCCTTTTGGGACTGCCTCTCTCTCTCTCTTTTTTTTTGTTCTGTACTATATTATATCTAACATACTATCGATGTACTCACTTATTTAATAGATTGATTCACGCTGTTTATTTCAATGAGTAGCAAAACTCGAAAAACCCTGTCGTAGTGAGTCATATGACATTTCCGTACCCTAGGGTTCTCTAAGCGGCAACGGCGCTGTTAAGCATATACACAGATAAAGTTGCTTGAACGAATATAAATTCAGCCGTGTCGTCACAAAACATTGAAAAAGTATGACGTCAGTTAGCTTCTGCTTCCCTTTTATTTAAGACACGGCAGTGCGTATAAACTTTAGCACATATCGGAATTGAAACGGCGCTCAAGCAACAGATATGATGAATAACCACCTGCCAGCGATGCGTGGACCATAAGCCGCTTAACGAGCTATATTATTGTAATATCCCATTTTAAAACAATGAGATGGCTTTACAGTTCCATTGCTTGAATTTCACTCGAAGTAAAGAGCAGCAACCTTCTATACGAACTGGTGTGTCATTCGTGCTCGTTTATTCGTTACAAAAGTTGGCTTCTTCCTACTAAGAACCGTAATGTGGCAAAGCCAGCTTTAACGGAGCCTGTCACTACTGGCGAATCTGTAGCGCCGCGACCATCGCTTTCAGCTGGCCACTGCAGAAGAAGAGCGCCGCGTGACAGGAAGACGCGTGAGCTATGGGATACTGAAAGCTCGGGGTGCTTGGCCGAGCTAGACGATGCAGTCGCTCCGCTTCGACTCGCGCCTCTGTCCATCAATAAAGGAAGCGACGACGGCACGGCTTCGTCGGCCGCCGTCACGTCATCCTTCCCCATAAACCTATTCAACAGACACGCGCTGGACTTGGCTGGTTGATGCATTAGAAAAAAAATAAAAATAGCAAGAGCGAGAGAAAGGAAAGACAGAGTTTAAGCCAAGGAAATATCCGGTTGGCCACGCTGTTCACGAGAAGGGGAAAGGGAGAGTAATAGAATGAAAGAGAATAAGAGTCTGTGACGGCACTACAAAGTCATGACCATAACACCGTCCGAGTACGAGACACCAACATTGCCTGCGAACAGTCGCAATTTGTCGTTCAGTCCGCTTTGACGAAGAAATCACAACGACGCCCTTATAGGGGCTAGCGTTGATGACCGGGTAGGCCAGTATCCTACGCTATCAAAACAAAATCAAACAGCACCTCAGGCGGGCCGAGACTGGTGTCAACCTGACTTCGCACTGTCTGAAACGCTATTAGATTCCGAACACGCTCGAAATTGAGTCGATGTTTTCGTGCGGTGGTGGTCACCCACGGCCGCGTAAAACTGTGCCAAGAGTGACAGGGCAAGCGCTGCCAACAAAAGGTTTTGCTGTGCGCGCACAAACGTGTACATTGTGAACTGGGAAAAAAAGGTAGGTGAAAAGCGTGTGATAGTCGAAAAATAGTTGAACAAGACAGGTTACCGGTATAGTTAATCTCGGAAAAATTGTGTTCTTTCTGGCTTGTGTTTTAGAGCAATGCTGCACAATGACAGTATCAATCAGGAAGCACCTGCCGAGGCTCTCTTAACTTCTACTGCATGATAGAAGCGTACATCAGAAAAAATCAGTAGCCCCCCCCCCCCCCCTCACCTTTTCTTTTTTTTTTTGCTAGACTTACTCCTGCAGGAAATGAACGCAGATGGTCACAACCTGTATTTTATTTAATATTAGGGACAAGAACGCAGCTCCTCTAATTTATTTCTGCTCCGCTTTCTTTACTTTTTTTTTATATCAGATATCACGCTACCCCAGCAACAGAATTAACAATTACCGATCAGCACCTTAGCCGGCAAAGACGGCGAAATTGCTAGGGTACGGAATGGCGCTCGTTACGTCACATAACTGCAACGTTAGTTACGCAAGGGACCATATTCCCGAGGCGACGTCTGCCGATGTGTTCCTTTTCTGAGTCACATCTTCCTTAACAGCACTTTTTTCTGCTTCTACGCTCTTTGTATTACATTGTTTCGCGGTGAGATTGCATAATCCCTTCTCACGCTGAACGACTGAGTCGCAAGCACCTTGTCGTGATCAACGCGGCAGGCGTTAACGGTTGATAATTGCAATAAAACGGAAAGGCGGGCTAGTTGGTTTGGCTGTATTATGAAAATTTTTTGCGCACACAACACGTAGACAAAACGAAGAGTTCACAAGGACCAGCGCAGCGAAGAGTTCACAAGGACCAGCGCAGGTTGATAATTGGTTCACCATGGTGACGACGTCGCCCTGGGCTTAATAGACGATGGTTACCCAACCGATCTCCCGTGGAGGCAGCGGAGGGTGGCCACGTGCATATGGAAACGCTGCATGCCATGCGAAACGAACGCTTGCCGAGCTAAATATACGTTGTTTTATGCATGGAGCAGAGATGAGAAAGATTTCATATTGCGCAAGAAAAACAGTGCCTCGGGTGTAGATTTTGTCAGTCCTTATTAGTTCGGATGTCGTAACTCTACCGCGACGGTGTTTTTTTTTATTCTTTTTTTTGCATACTTTATGCAGATGACATGTAGATTGCAAAAGCAAAACCACCTGTAGAGTGGCTGTATGAACACGTCGAACCTGTACAAGTTTACAAAAAAAAAAAAAGCATGTCTGCGTAGGCCTATCTACTGTTTATGTGTTCGTGGTCGTGGATTGTCTCGTCCTTCCAGAGCACTATTATATAAACTAAGAGTCGGCTCTGTGTTGGTGCGCGAACGCTTATACCGCCAAGGGCGTGCGGACAGTCCGTTGTGCGCAGCTTGTGGCGCCTGTGAGACTTGATCATCTTATAGTGCACTGCCCCGCATTCGCTACGCAGCGGGCTGTACTGATTAAGGAATATAAATTCCTGGGACTGAAGTGCACGCGACCCTAGACGATTACCTCTTTCCGAGAGGTTGTGCTTCTCGACGCGACCAGGCCTATCGAGCTCTATTGACTTTTATGGACCAAACGGACCTTGCCACCCGTTTATAGACGTTTTTTTTTTTCGTGTTTGTTTACGCTTGTCTAAGTCTTCGTCAATTTTTCTTATGCTCCCTCCCTTCTTCCCTCTTTCTCTCCTCCTATCTCCCTCTCCTCTATCTCTTCCCTCCTCCCGAGTAAGCAGGCGTTGTGCCCCTCCAGGTGGCAGCTGCCAGCTTGCTCTCTCCCTCTTTCCTCTGTGTCTTTGTGTATCTATGTATGCAAATCAAATAATAATAACAATAATGTTTATGTGCAGGTGCAACGTGTACATTAATTAACCAACCGACCTACTGGCTGAGTGAGTGAGTGAGTGAGTGGGTGAGTGAGTGAGTGAGTGGAGTGAGTGAGTGAGTGAGTGAGTGAGTGAGTGAGTGAGTGAGTGAGTGAGTGAGTGAGTGAGTGAGTGAGTGAGTGAGTGAGTGAGTGAGTGAGTGAGTGAGTGAGTACCTCAAGAATACACGCGTCCTCAAGAATACACGCGTCCTCATGCACCTAGCATGATGAAATCTCTCCTTCCTTACCTACGCATATCGCCAGTCAGCTACGGTCTGTCACTGCGAAGGAACACGGTCAAGTGCATTCTAACAGATGAAGGGAGACACATGGTGGACCGAGGCCCACAAAAATCGGTAGCGCATGGCATCTCCACTTACACGGAAATGGACATCGATCCCTACTTCGCTGGACTTCCCGCTTACCGGCACTCGCCAACGCTTGGCCGCGGAAGTTAGGGCCAGCTTGACGATGCAATGCACGCCCACGCTTACGCGCGTTGCAGAAAAAAAATATAAGAACAGCCATGAAACGAACGCTCTTGCTCTGCTGCGCGTAGCCGTAGCAAAAGAGTGGAAATAAACATGAGAAGAACGACGAGATAAAATAAAAGCTTCTCCGTTATTAGACGTTTGCTTAGAGCGCGATTCATGCTCGTTCAGCAGAAAACCGGAAACGTTCGCGGCACGACAAAGAACATTCGACCACCCAGAAACTCCAGAAAGCTGTCTTAGTGCATCGGGTAGTTTGAAGGTATGCTGAGGTCTGTGACTAAATCCAAGATGAATATATATATATATATATATATATATATATATATATATATATATATATATATATATATATATATATATATATATATATATATATATATATATATATATATATATTTATATATATATATACCGGCAGAGACCGAGTTATCTTTTCGTCCACTTTTCTCACATTTACATTTACATCTCACATTTACAAAGTATAGGGGAAGCTATTACTTCTAATAGCTTCCCCTAACTTTCCTTGGCATCTTTGTCTTGTCTGTTAGTTCTCATTAATACTGTGTTTAACAAAAACGAGCCCTTAAGTTTACAATTTCTTGCTATATATATATATATATATTGAGGGAAACTTTCAGACGCCTAAGACACCGCAAGAAGAACGAAGCAGAGTATGATAAACCAACTAGCACAGCAACAAGTACTTCTAAGATATATATATATATATATATAATATATATATATATATATATATATATATATATATATATATATATATATATATATTGTCAAGGAACGACACAGACACATAGATACAACGCCTGTTCACTAGGCCGGCTGTTCTACTCTGACCTCGTTCTCTTCTTCTAGTAGCCGAGTATGCGCCCGTGCCCGAGCACTGCTTTTCATCATTACAAGATATATATATATATATATATATATATATATATATATATATATATATATATATATATATATATATATATATATATATATATATATATATATATATATATATATATATATATATCGCGAAACTTGCACTAAGCGCTAAGCCGCGCGAATCTTGAAACAGCGAAACTGGACGATCTTGAAGACTAATCCGGTTGCTCCTAGGTTGTTTCTAGGCCTTAGCTAGCTGATGAGGGTTGTTTCAAGGTTGCTTCTAGGTCATTGTGAGACTTTGGCTTGATGATGCTAGGTTGTTTCTAGGTTCCTTCTCAGCGCAGAGAGCTTCGAGTTAAACCAACAGACAGTCACAGAAACGACACGGATGTCCAAACTCCAGAGACAGAAACTTGCGCTGAAACAAAGTGTTCTTACTTCTTGTAGATCTACGGGCACGCCGTCTTTGGCGTAAGCTTTCCATCGCTTCGGGGTCTTCTCGCAGACGCCGTTGCCTTTCCCTAGTGTTGGGCCTAACTGTTGCCTTCTTCCTTTTTAGTGGACCTATGGTGAGTAGTGGGACTTACCCAATTTCTGCGGCACATACCCGTTTATGAATCGTGACACAGCACACATATTACGGCAGCTTCGCTGTTAAAACAGTTACCCTGTGTAGGTTCCTTGGTCACTTCACACTAATGAAAACCATCGCGTGCTGCCTGGTACGTCAAAGGTACGTTTCTCGGAGATAGGACATGTAATAGTACAAACTTGTAGACAGTAATGGTCACTGCGTATGGAATGAAACACTCTAGAAATACATGTACACATGAAATTATATCAAGCTATAGCACACGCTTAGACAAGGTTTCAAGTTTATAGTTTACAAAATTATAGTGCAGGCACGTTTGTGGGATGCGTTGTAGCGAAACCTCGCCGTGTGACAAAACATGCTGCATCCAAAAAACGGCCTTAAGGGGAAGATGGAAGCTTGCGATGAAAAAATCCGTAAACAGGGGTTGTGTGCTCGAGCCGACGTTTCGACAAGTGCACTTGTCTTCTTCAAGGCTAGAACAGTTCTAGCCTTGAATAAGACAAGTCCACCTGTCGAAATGTCGGATCGAGCACACAACCCCTTTTACGTATTTTTTCAAAACATGCTACAGTTAGATTGGCAGTAACCCTAGTCGAAATCAAAGGATAATGCATGTGAGCAGGTATCCGTCGTTTATGGCAACAATACGCCGAAGCACTGTAATAAACACTTTTCATAATTGTAAAGCTAGCTTCTCTGCGGTGAAGACTGCCCAATTAACGGCGGACAAGTCATTTCTGAAAATAGCGTGTACAAAGGCGCTTTGCTTGCGCCATCACCTGCAAAAAGAAGACGTGGTTCTTGTGGTAGAAGCATGCGTAAAAAAAGAAGCCCCTACTTGTACAGCTAGAAATGTCTTCATTCGAACCAAGACAGGTGCTGCCATTAGTCCGGCGAATGTGCCGAGTCGTGAAAGAGCATTTGTGAATTATTTGGAAGGTCTATTAATAACTGATGATTACATGCGTAGAGCTCTTGTCTCTGCATTTTGAGCTCGTTGCGGCGCTTAAATCAATATAGCGCCCAGATAACGCAATGTTGTAACGTGCAAGAGACATATAGAAAGAGGGAAGGCAGGGAGGTTAACCTGACGCGAACACCGGCTTTCCTAACCTTCACTTGGGTGGCGACATAGTACTCACACATCCGGTGGCCTGGCAGGACAGTGCAACTACTCAGCCGCGTGCAGCTTGCACAGTTATAGTAGGGGCGCATATGGTTGCTCGGTTTATGTGAATGAGGAAATGATACTGCAGAGTTCTTTTTTTTTTCCGTAGTGTACGTACGCAATCACATGCACTTTGGTAGGCTCACACCTTACGCTTCGTTACTTCAGGAGCACTAAAATAAAATCGTGGACGATTTAGCCACATTTGTTGCTAAAACGAGGCACCGACATGCGTCTCGTATCCCAACAATTCAAGCAAGCTGAAATATGCAGAAACGGAATAGTACACTGCAAGCGCGCACACACACACACACACACACACACACACACACACACACACACACACACACACACACACACACACACACACACACACACACGCACGCACGCACGCACGCACGCACGCACGCACACACACACACACACGCACGCACGCACGCACGCACGCACGCACACACACACACACACACACACACACACACACACACACACACACACACACACGCACACACACACACACACACACACACACACACACACACACACACACACACGCACGCACGCACGCACGGATGCACGGACGCATGCGTGCAAGCAATAAAATCATAATGGCAGTAACGACACCCTGCGGGAAGAACTACAAGCGGAGGCAAGAAAGAAGAGTAGTTTATTGCGCGATGAAAAACGGAGTGTTTTAGGAGCGCAGCTTATGTTCCCCCGCTGCTTTTGGCGCGCCGCTGAAGTTAACGGGCACGTGTATGAGTGGCGTGTTACGAGGTGTTTTACGAAGCAGGAGGCGTGTCGCTAAGCAGGCTGCATTTTTATTATCTCCTTTAGAGTATGAGGCAAAGCCGTTCTTCCTTTTTTTTGTACGCTACGCTTACTGCTCACAGAGCGTGCTTGCTTCGTGGCATCATTTTAGAATTTATTTTCTTCACCGTATTCATAACAGCTGTGAATGATGGCCCGACTTTGTGGATGTTACAACTCGTCGTTCAATTCATGTAACTGAGACAGGGCTCTAAGCTTGAGGTCAGCCCCGAATGCCTTGCAGTGCGAAAGTTCAACTATTATAGATGATATACCTTAGATAACTATGACTAACTCATGTCCGCCTCGGTCGCACAGTGATTACGGTGCGGGACTTTCGGTCGCGTTACAATGAAATGCGCAGTCGCATTTAAATGTGGGCGAAATGCTAGCGGCCCGTGTGCTGCACGATATCAGCGCACGTTAAAAGATACCAGATGGCCCGAATTGCCGGAGTCTTCTACTACTGCATGCCTTATAATGACCTAGAACAGATTAGTAAGTGGTGCAGTAAATGGTTAATGACATTGAACACGTCAAAATGTAAAGTAATGTCATTTACTCGCAAGGCTACACCTTCACTGTATTCATACAATATCAATAAAGACACTCTTGCAATCGCATCACAATATAAGTATATAGGCATTATATTCACTTCAAATCTTTCTTGGTCAGACCACATCACCTCCGTTTCTGCCAAAGCCTCCCAATCCTTGGGTTACTTGCGACGAAATTTAAGAAATGCTCCTTCGAATATTCGCAAATTAGCATACCTAACTCTCGTTCGCCCTCAAATCGAGTGCGCTTCTCCTATTTGGTCCCCTCACCAGAAATACCTGACCGATATATTGGAACGAGTTCAGAACAGGGCAAGCCGCTTCATTTCTAACGATTACAGCCATCTGTCTAGCGTCACAGAAATCAAACTTAACCTTTCATTGCAACCTTTGAGTACTCTCCGTGACATTGCCTTGCTGACGCTGCTTCACAAATTCACTCATTCAACTCGAACACTGGCATGCTTGAAACGGCCCTACTCTACGTCACACAGGCTTCATAATCATTTTAGCTATACGCGCATTTACGGATTAACACGCGCATTCAACTGCTCGGCATTACCACGTGCAGTCCGATGTTGGAACGCTCTGCCATATAGTATCGCATGTCTGGAAAACACTGTTGCTTTCCGTGACGCATTGACCAGTTATCTGGCCAAAGAAGCGTAAAGATATCTGCCATTATATCAGTGCGCTCTCTGTGTAATTGTAATCATCCTTTTTTTATTTTTTGGAATTCGTGATGTTGTAGAACCGTAGTGCGCCTTTTCTTTTTTTTTTTCTTTTTCTCTTTTTTGGCCTATTTTCCCCCCCCTTTGTGAACTGTTTTATTGTATAAAATTTCAATTTTTGCTTGACTGCATTACTTTATAAATAATACCTCCTGTGATTGAACCCTTATTCTATGTTTCATCTTTGCCAGTGTTGTGAGTTCTTTTTGTTAGAGTGCTGCCGTAAATAATTGTTTACTTTGTATTGCAGTGTTCCTCATGTCTCTTTGTACTTGAATGCGGTTCACACATTGTAATTTGATGGCACCACTGAAGTTCACTTTTTGTACTGCCCCCCCCTTACACAATGCCTCAACGGAGGCCTGTGAGGTATTTTTAAATAAATAAATAAATAAATAAATAAATAAATAAATAAATAAATAAATAAATAAATAATCATGTCGTTGTTTCGGCATATAAAAACGCCGATATTATTCTAACTTTTACTGCAAAGAAATAATAATAATAATAAAATTTTATATACGGTAGGGCGCGCATGAAAGCAGAAGAAGCAAAGCTGTGGGAGCTTTCCCGGGAGAGGGGTTGTCCGACACACCACTATGCCCTTATCGGAGGAGCTGCCCAGTGAACTGAGCTGAGAAAACCATTAACAGTTAGCAAGCTGTTGCACCTGAAACCAGAACCCGGGCGAGAAGGAGCTATCTTCCCTAAGGAAAAGGCTCGCCACAGAGTTGGCGCGTCGTCCACTGCTTTCGGGTCGCTAGAGCTGTGCCAAGGACACATTATTCACTACACTGCCAGTTTACGGTTCACTTGAAGCCGCTGCTGGGAGCCGAATCTTCTTGTGATAGAAGCGCAAGTCTATGTCGCAACAAAAAAATAAAAAATAAAAGAGCGTCGTTCGAAGCAGCAGCGTGTGGCTGCTTCGCTGCTATCGTGAGCGCAGCGCAGTCGACCGCAAAAGGATTGCCCCTGCGTGCGGTCATACGTTGCCTTTTGACTTCAAGGGGAATCTGGCCACCTTGGGGCATACGATGCTGCACTGACGCTCGTGTCGTTCTTACGAGCATTAAATCTCACGCAAACCGCACTGCTTTCACTTTCAAGTGGAATCTACTAGTTGCTTGTGCGCGGTCAGTCAGCTTTTATATACCCTTGATTGAAGCGTCAAACTGTATATAGGACAGAAAAACGTTGAGAGGAAGAATCGCGCTGCATTGAACACAGGGCAACTTGTACACTTCTGAAGTATTGCCTTCTGTGATTCGTGTGGTCGCCATTTATAAAGGTTTAAGTGTAATCTGTACGAAGATCTTTTCTGCACATGTGAACGCTAAAACAATTGAAGGTAATCAATGTAACGACGTTCGTCCCCTCTCGGAAGCGATTTCTTTTGAGGCAGAATAAGTGTCTTACAGTAAAAAAGAAAACCTGTCATTTTTTTTTGTGTGTGTGAAGAATCGGAGGTGTTTTCACGTATAATACAGAAGTGAACTTCTTTATTTTCCTAAGGAACTTTTAGAAGACATTAAAGCTTGGATCTTCGCCACCGCGTACAAACCGACGCTAGCCGAAGACAGCAGCACTATTCGCGCTTTTGGTTCCGTTACAAAGCAAGAAATCTGGAGCCCGATCACGTCTGAGCGTCATTTATAAATGTCACGCTTAGTACCATGTGTCGTAGGTTTCTCTATAAAGCACCATATATTATAAAAACCCTTGAAACTACTTTTTTTTTCCGGTCTTACTAGTCAGCTTACCACGTCGCCGCTGGTGATCCGGGCACGTTCTTTCTCGTTACAGAAGCAACGACCGCGTTAAACGGCAAGATGAAAGCGGTAACAATGAAACACACTGACACACAACTCTAACGCTTACTTTAGACGCATGACAACATATGTTGAAAAACAGCATCGACATAAGAACAAGCTCAGATAAACAAGCAGAAATGCGCGTAAAGGAAAACGTATCTTTGGCGTAAAACGGTAACATGCACTCGTGTTCTTTGCTTATTATGTTTAGGCCCCTCGTAAGTTTAGTTATAAGTTCCTCTTTCATGCGTGACAAGTTCCAGCACGCGGAACGGATACAGAGTTGCGACTTGGAACACTATGCTGCTTTCATGTCGCCTTTCTTCAAACCGTTTCGCGCCGTATTATTTGTTTTTGTTTACTGAGACGTTTCATTTCACAGGGAAAGTGGGCAGCTGCATGGCGCCTGCTCCTTCCATTCGCACGACAAAAGATTAAAAAGTGCAATAAAGATTCAAAACATCGAAAAGGGAAAGTCAGTCGTGTATCACAAACATTCGCTCAGTTACGCGAGCATGCAAAAGAAGCCATCGGCTAGGAAAAACGGACACCAAGTGGACTCAGACTGTTCTCTAAACAAGTGAAAATGCCCAGAACAGCCCGAAAACATGCACATGGCATCTGCGCGCATCTACATAACAAAGCACACGAAAGCGAAACAAGCTCAAACGTGAGCTGCATACAGAGAAAAGTCATATATACATACCACGAACCTTTTATGTTTTTTTTTTTCTGCGAAGTTGCAAAGTGATAACAAAATAAAACTTGCGAACGAGTGTGTCCCTATTTCAACATTCAACAAAGTATACATTCCGCACGGGCGCCACTTTGAGGGCGCTCTGAACGACGACAAGGAAGCCACTTTGAACGGGAGAATCAGACATGAAAGGATACACCGCTTCTGTAAAGGCGGAGAACGCGCCGCTGTCGACACTCGCAACACTTGCCCGCGACACGGTAAGTTCTACAAGCCTTGAACCGCTCTTCTCACGACAGAGCCCTGCAACCCTTGTTCGCAAAGGCAACGTTTCTGAGAATGGTAAACTTTCTGCGCCAATATTTCTCAATAAAATTTTGCCTTCCATTACGAAACAACTACCGACTCGCTCGAAGACTTCAAGTTCAGACATTAAAGAATAAAACATGACATGGGACTAGACGATGGACGGACGGACGGATGGAGGGACGGACGGGCGGATGTGTCAGTTGGTGTCAATTGTGGTTCGTGGTGTCGCTCGTGGTGTCGCTCGTGGTGTCACTCGTGGTGTCGCTCGTGGTGTCACTCGTGGTCTGAGCTTCATTGTAAACTCACGGCGTGAGCTGAGGGACACGTCGAGTTCAGGGTGTTACTCGGCTAGCACCACGAGTTCACTGCTTGAACAGGTTGCTATAAGAAAAATTTACACCATCTTCCCAAAGGGAACCCTGATGGGATGCGAAGCAGCAGCGTTGCGCATGGGAGCGGTAGAGAGGGTGAAGCGAGAGAGAGTTGACACGTACAGACATGTTTCAACGCGTACGTTAGGCGCGCGTCAGGCGGCAGCTGCGGGCGTGCGGCGAGCGCGCGGCAGGCGAGGGAGAGAGTGACGTCAGCGCACACTGCGAGGGGGAGCGTGACGTCAACGCGCAGCTGCGGCGTGACCTACTTGGCACCGCTCCAACACCTGCGGCTAGGGGAGCGCGTTGCGGCGCGTTCGTACGGACGCACGGACGGAGGGACAGCGTTACACAGCCTAGTCAAAGAGCTGCTTCGCATCTAAAAAATTACACCATCTCCCGCTAAAGGGAACCATGTGTAGATGTGAAGCAGCGGGCGCTAACGCTTACACTGGCGGCGGCGTTGAGGCTGGCGCTCATCGCAGCGTTGCGCAGGAGAGAAAATTGGGGAGGCGCAAAGCAGGCAGTGATGGAGCAGTGTTTCCTACTGGAACATGCCAATCGCTGCTAATGGGCAATGAGAGACAGAAGACTCCGACTGGACACAGAGACCCGCACTCCGCTTTTAGTTAACGCGCACGCTGCGAACTTTTATCGTTCAACAACGCACAGGAGAAATCTCCCACCGGCACCACCTTGGAGGTCAAGATCTATTGCCATATATACGGGGTGGCCAGTGAACGGTTGTGCAGCGCGAGCAGTAGGTTTTTTCAACCAAGAAACTCGCTGGCAAACGCTGCCTGCGTCGGCGTCGCGAGGCGAGAGAGGGGGGAGCGTAGGAGAGGAGAGAGAGGGGGTGACACGCATGCGCAGTGGGAGTGTGAACGCCGTGGGCAGGGATGCGTAGAGGAGAGAGGGGGGGAGCGTAGGAGAGGAGAGAGAGAGGGGGGACGCGCATGCGCAGTGGGGATGTAGACGCCGCGGGCAGGGATGCCTAGAGGAGAGAGGGGGGGGAGTAAGAGGGGAGAGAGGAGGGGAGGCGCATGCGCAGTGAGGGTGTGGTTGCCGCGGGGAGGGATGCCTAGAGGAGAGAGAGGGGGAGAGGAGGTTTTTTATTTTTATTTTTTTAAAGGGTTTGCGCATGCGCAGTAAGGGTGGGCACGCGGCACACCACCACCACCGGATTAAGCTTCGCCATAAGATGCTTCACATCTGAAAATGTGGAAGAAGTAAATCTGAGGCCGAGATTTTTCGCAACCGCTAGGACACGTAGAGTCTTTCCAGTTGTCCCTTGATTTAGATAGCGAGGTAATCTCGAGGGGAAGGTATAGTTCGAAGGGACACGTTCGAAACACGCGCTCATTGCTACATGATACTTCACTACACCTACATATAAGGAAAGATGCCATGAGTGATGATTATCACTCAAGCAAATGTGGTCTAGAAAAAAATTTAAAGAACATATTGCGCAGCTTGCACTAGCTGCCCGCAAGGCTGGAACCAACAGCGGAGCTGGGTGGCCTTCCTCGTTTCTTTTTTTTCCCTTCTTTTTCTTTCTTTCTATCTGTCTTTCCTATGTTTTTTTTGTCTCTGTTTCTTTTGTTTTCTTTCTTTCTTTCTTTCTCTCTCTCTATCTATTTCTTTGTTTTTATAGCTCTTTCTCTATTTCTCGCTTCCTCTTCTTTCTATCTCTTTCTCTCTTTCTTTCTCCCTCTTTCTTTATTTATCTCTCTTTCGCTCTTTCTGTCTTGCTTTCTGTTTTTCTATTCATTTCTTGTGTGTTTCTTTCAATGTATTTCTCTGTCTGTCTGTTTCTTTCTCTGTCTTTGTATGTTTTTTTCTGTTTCTTCTCTATTTTTTCTCCCTGTACTCGTTCTCTGGCTCATCCGAGTTATTGCATCCCACGCCGGGCAAATCGGCGCAGCTGGGAGAGCGCGCGCCGGGTGCACGTGTTCGGGAAGGACGCAGAAGGTGATGAATAGGACGAAGAGAGAGCGCGTTGGCCGAGTTATTGCGTTGCACGCGCCAGGCGCAACTGTTCATGATGATGACAGTTTCTTTTCGAGGCGTACCGGGGGTTTGCTAAGCTTAAAGGGGCCATGCGACATTTTTTGAGCATTATCAGAAAACGCTGCCGATCGGTAGTTGAGGCTCCCGAGAACACGCGAGCCAAATATTATAGTGCAGCACGCGGCCTGGAATTTACAATTAATTCTCAAAGTCAGCTAAAAGTCACTTTCTCTTCTCTCGACGAATGATGCTACATACTCAAAAATCAATGCGTCACAGCCCCAAGTATCACCATTGGCTGATTTGAGCATGGCGCGCTCGGGAGTTACTGGGGCCACCACGGGAGGCCGCGACGTGTCTGCGCGTGCCCACGCGATCGCACTGAAAAGCCGCGCGTTCGAAGAAAAAAAAAGAGAGAAAGAGAAAGTGCTCAAGGTCACGAAGCGCGTGTGACGTACCTTCTTCCTCCATGCCATCCCTCCCTTCTTAGCTTCCAGCGCTTTCATCGGGACGAGAGAAGAGAGAAAGTAATTGCAGCGTGCGACAAATCTTTGTAACTCCGCTCGTACTGGACGGATTCTAAAAGTTTTTGCGGCGGTCAATTCGTGAGGAAATAAGCTCCTTTCGTAAGTCCATTCAATGGCTAATTAGGAAAAGTGTTGCAGGGCCCTTTTAAACATCTCCGCTGTTAAAAAAAAAAAACTAAGCGATAGATGATCTGACGTCCCTGTACAGCTCTCCCAAATGATATATTCCCAATCCGCAGGGCATAAATTTTCGCGAGCTGTCGCCTTTCCCTCGATTCTCTTCCTTCCTTGTTCCCTCTGTACCTTCTGTTATTCTCTGACTGCTTGGAAATTTCAAGGAATGCACGGATTGAACTGTAGGACACTTCAGGACAGGATGGACTGACGTACATCCTGTTCTGCGGCGTGTCCTCGCCTCTATTTTTTTCGTACATAGACATATTTGTGAATATGTCTGACCAATTAACTTTTGCAGAAGGTTTGCTAATTACATTATCTTGTAAAAGCTATAGGAACGGCGCTACTGTACGCGCTTGCGGAACCGTCATCGCAAGGACGCCGTCGCTAACTCGCCGAACGCCAGCAACACGTTTCGTGCCGTTCTCGTGGTGGGTTCAGGCACTTTCGGTGAGCCGCGCAGGCAGTGTATGCGTAGGTCGGGTCGGGTCACTTGGGAACGCGCCCCGAACCTTCTCCCTCCACCAAGTTGTTCTTCATCGATCGGGTCGACGCTGGAAAGTACCTAAAATCCAATTATACAGTTCCCGCGTATCCTTTAAATCCGATTTATCGATGGTATACGGGCCGCACGCTCCTGCCGTATGCCGGAGCCCGGCGCGTGCGGTTGAAGAGACACAGAAAGCTTCAAACGCGGCGGCAGGACTCCCGTATTCGCCTAATGGCAGTAGGTGGCTGACGGGCAGTCCCGCACGTGAACGCGTTAGAGAGAGAGAGAGGAGCAAGGAAAGGCAGGGAGGTTAAACCGACGCACGTCCGGTTTGCTATCCTGCACTGGGGAAAGGGGTGCAGGACCAAAAGAGAAACAATGAAAGACATGGATAGACAGAATCACGCGCACACTTGGGGGGAGCACATCAAGCCTACATGCGGTCGCGCAGACCTGTCGACATTAAGTGCTTCATTAACGCTTCCGTGGTAGGAGTGTCCAACAATCCGAGAGGGTTGTAACGTGCGCGTTATACAATTTCCGGTGAGCCGAGGTGCGGCTCGCTGTCAGAGTGGTGGCTGGGTGGTCGGGACTTGGCGTATCGTTAACACCTGTCATGTTCGTGTAAGTCCGCACTATATTTGGAGAGAGGAAGAGAGAGAAGACAGAAAAGGCAAGGGATGTTAACCGGATGGAATTGGCTTTGCCACCCTATACGTTGTGGGCGGGTAAAGCTGGCAACACGTTCTTCCTGCCTCTTTTTTTTTTTTTTTTTCGATGCTCGTAGAAACTGCGCGAAGAGCTCTCAGGTCCTGAGCAGTTTAACATCGCCAGTGCCAGCTGGTCTCCATGATTGACGAATCGGTGACTGCTTCCCTTGAGCATGCGCAGACATGTTTTGCGTCTTTCCTTCGCGTCGCGATTCTGTAAACCTATCGATTACTGTTGTTTTCTGTTGTAGTCGGACACTGTGCTGTGTATTTCTTTCCTTCCTGCGATCGCATTTGTCTGCGCAAGTCTCAGTACCAGTCATGTGTTTTTATTCAGTTATACGGGGTTATTACTCTCAAGCTACTCCGTTTTTTCCATCATGTGCAGATTAATTACGACGAAAACCTGGTGTTCATGAGAGCAGTGCGCAGCGCTGCACACTCGTAATCACCGCGTAAGTTAAATTTTACAAGGTGGCTTGCAGTCCACGATCGCCTTTTTGCTAAGCTTGTTTTTCAAGTGCGACCAGTCACGAAGTTACCTGTGCGAGCTGTTTTTTTTTCTCTTTTTCATCTAGGAAATAGGCTGATTGTGCGTCCATTTCAGAAATAATTGGCTTTTGTTATCATTTAAAGAAATTTTCAACGGCGTTCGCACATAACTTTTTTTTTCTGGGTCTCACTTATGCACACTTACGAGACAAGCCAACTAGTTGAATAGCTCATCAACCCCCCCCCCCCCCCTTCCACTTATTTTGCACCTTCATATTTGCGGGAGCATCGGACAGCATCGTTCGTCAGCAGCCACGAAGTGTTTCGACAGAGTGCTTACTACAGGCATCAGTTGCGAAGAGTTTTTATTCGTTACTCCGCGCTGTCCTTGATTGCGCGCATTTTCCAAAGGTCACAGACCCACAACAACGCTAGAATGAACGGAATTAAAACGAGACAATAAAGCGGGTCTGTTCCTTTCACGAAGCTCATCGGTCACGCTCGCAGTGACGGCGCCGTCCTTGGTCAGAACGAACGTTGCGAAAACGGCTCGTAGTCAGTAAGAGGCCTCGTTCATAGCAAAGTCAGCCACTCCATCACGGCCAGTAACGAACTGCGACCTCCTGAGGATCAGTCGATAACACTGCGCTGCCAGGCGTCCGTCTTTTCTGGCCAGCCTTCGCCACAACAGCGGTGTCGTCACCTCTGTCGCGAGTCACTGTTGCGATGCCAAGGCTTGCGTCCAGACTCTCGGAGACAATGGGAAACAAATAAAAGGCCGCCCTATAAACCAGTTGCGATACGAGACGCGGTCTTTTATAAGGTCGACGTGGTCGCACCTTCTGAGCGTATCGGTGCTGCTGTCTGGTAAATGCGGAGAAAAAGGACAGAGAGTTGCGAAATAATGACAGCTTAATTACAAAACACGCAGCACATTGCATTGTAAGTGAATTCGTGCGAGAGGTCAGCATGAATTGCGCCTCTCCCGAGGGCGCCCTTTCCGCAGATGGTCTTCGGAACGATGCTACGCATGCCGTGCATGGCACTGAACGCTAACCGCTGGCTAACGTTGCATGGCTGGCATGGTGGCATGGCTAACGTTGCAACCGCGACATCTTGTGTTCTTTGTTTCAGCTGAAATTTTACACTGCGTAACACGGCTCAAGGGAGGAGATAGGCTTTATTGTTTATGCTCATCAGACGCAATTTCTGTGTCAACACCAGTGATGCAGAAAAATATAATTTCATGATGACGTCAACATGATGACGTCATACACCGCCAAAACGTGTGATGTCACATGATGACGTCATTGCATGACATTGTTGCTTGGTAACAGGTGGGGCGATCACGGAGGCAATGCGAAAACCAGTTGAGGTGCAGGAAGTCCATCGGAGGGGTGCGGGGGGGCGGGAATGGATCAGTACATTGACTGAAGAAAAAGAAGACTGCTTCGCCTCCGAGTCGTCTTAGGCGAATGCATAAGGGACCTTGTGAGTTTTTCTTTTTAGCCCTCCCTCCCTGACTCCCACCCTTCCTTTGAATTTCAAACTGCGTCGTTCAACTGATATTCGTATGTCCGAGACCGAAGGTATCAGATGCAGGGCATACAAGTTAGCCGCCGTACCTTCTCATTCCGACTAGTCATCCCAACTTCATAGCCGTACAGGAAAGAGAGAATGAAAGAAAGAAGAGAAAGGCGTATAGCAGCTGCACTTAGACGCACTGAAGGCCACAGTACCTCCTCCGATAATGCTGTCTATAAAAAATTTCGTTGTGAATGAATAGACTTTTTGAAGCGAAGATGGTACAACTCACAGAAAACAATATAGCATCTTTGGATGTGGAGGTTATGGAGGAAGCAGCATTTACTAAGGCAAAATCCTTAGACGCCTTACAAAACGCGAAAAGTGACCGTCGTCGTCGGTGGCGTCAACCCGAGTATTGCAAAAGAATCATCACGCGATGACTTCACACTGTCGGGGTCATCACGACGTCACAGGTCTGCCAAATTTGTGGCGACATCATGACGTCGCATAACGTGACGTCGCATCATTACGCCATCACATGACACAATCGCTCGGTCAAAGGTGGGCCCATACCGGAGGCACTACAAAACCGCGTGAGGCACAGAATCCATTAAATGGCTCCGGTCCTGAAGGCAGTGCAAAACCACCACGTTCGGGTGCAGAAAGCTTTAACGGCAGGGGGGGGGGGGGGGGGTATCAATACACGTGACTGAAAAGAAAAGGAACGTGGAATTTTGCCTTGCAGTCGTCTTAGGAAAGCGCAGAAGGTACCCTGTGACTTTTTAATAGCTGTGCAAGCTTGCCTAGCATGGCTACTTGGCCGATTATGTTGTATCGAAACGATGCTTTATTTGTTTGTTTATTCGCAAATTTATACGCATGATAAATCACAGTTGCCTAACTAATGCGACATTCGTCATCTAGGTCTAGCAGGAGAGCTTTCTAACACACTCGCTGCGAGGCCAGATGTGAAAAGAGAGAGAGAGAGAGAAAAAAAAGGAAAAATAAAAGACCTCCCCGTTTTTGTTTCTTTTGTACTTTTTTTTTCAGTGTTATTGAATGCGCGAAGCTACAGTACTTGCCTGCTCTTGACTGTCCACCACAGGCTTACAACGAAATGTTTCGTCGGCACGCCAGTTCGCGTGGCGGTGAGCCGTCAATAGCGAGAGGCGACTACCGCCCCTTCGTTTTGCGGTGGTCCTGATCTTTTTTTTTCCTTCCTTTTGTATGTTTTTTGCGCACCAGTAAGCCACAGCTTTACTGAAACGTATGCGCGTTTCTGTAGATTATGTAAGGCGCGAATGTACGCTAGAGTCGCAATGCTATCGAGAAAAAATGTTTATTGCAAGCTTGTTGCAGGCTGTGACGTAGCAGCTAACCTGAAAGCGCCCACGCACGAAACAGCATTACGGAAATTTT
>JALIZH010032971.1:4500000-4540000 GCA_030522465.1 Rhipicephalus appendiculatus
TTTCAGATACTGTCACGTTGACCTGCCGTAAATAAATGCGATCTACAGCTTCGCTATTGTTTTGTAATATTTTTTCTAAAGACCTTTCAAGACGCGTTCAGATATCCAATGAACTCTCAACCTATGATCACCTTCAATCGCTCCCTTCCCAAGTCGGTTCTATTGCTATTAAATAAAAAAATGTTGGTATGATGTCAAGCGCGCGCGCGCGCGCACATACACATACACACATACACATACACACACACACACACACACACACACACACACACACACACACACACACACACACACACACACACACACACACACACACACACACACACACACACACGCACGCACGCACGCACACACACACACACACACACACACACACACACACACACACACACACACACACACACACACACACACACACGCATGCACGCATACGAAACCGATGCCATGTGTTTATTTAATAAAATGCTGGGGTTTTATGTCCCGAAAGCACGATATGATTATGAGAGACGCCGTACTAGAGGGCTCCGAAAATTTAGGCCCCCCTGGGGTTCTTCGCCGTGCACCTAAATCTAAGCACACTGGACTCTAGCATTTTGCCTCCATCGAAATGCGGCCGCCGCGGGTGGGATTCGATCCCGCAACCTTCGAATCAGTAGTCAGCCATCATAACCACTAGATTACTGCAGTGGGGTTGTCGTGTGTTCGTGTGCTTATTTAAACTTATGATGACATGTGATGAGCGAGGTTATCTACAGCGAGCAACCTCCGAACACATCTAAGCACTAGTAATGCACACATAACTGCATTAGTCTCTCATTCGTGACCGATATTAGAAAAATGTATAAGATAATTTGTAGCTGGTTGTCTTCTTTTCCGATCATTCTGTAATGCCTGATATGCCTAGTGAACTAATTATCAATTAAAGCCATTTATAACAAAGCCAATTTAATGTTAGATACCCGTGAATATGTGATATCACGCTATACTACATATTCATGCAGGTCCACAGTATTCACTTTATGGTTAATAGAAAACATTTTCCCACTTCAATCCCTTGTTTTCGCGCTGCTGAAATCTTTCAGGGCTTTTCGACAATTTAGTTGAATTCCTGAAATTGGATAAAATTCATTGTATTGTTCAAAACACTCTATGATAAACTTCGAACTTCAAGGCACGATGTCGTACATTCTGAATCACACTTGTCTAGAGCATAGAGCGTTTGGTTCTGGATGCTGGCCCCATCCACAGCTGCTGCAAGCTACCGTTCATGCTTGGATTATAGCTCACAAAACTAGCACGCGGTGTTTCTATGTTTGGTATCGTTACGGTGTCATAGTCCCCGCATGTGTATGAAAAAAAAGAAAGCAAAAAAAAAAAAAAACCAGAAGGCTAGAGTGGTCGACTGGCCGTTCTAGATAAGTGTGATTCAGACTATACCAGCTGTTGCTGTGAAGAGAAATGGCCGAGCACGCGGCAGCTCGTCAAAGCCGTACTTTCGCTTTCGATGCGCTCTGCAGGCGAGGCTGATGGCTTCCGTCTTTATTCGCCGCCGAACCGCGCAATCCCTCGCTCAATCTCCTTTCCCCTTCCTATACTTCACTCCCGCTCACCGCCTTCCGCGCTGACGGTGGTGCGGGGGGCATTGACCTTGGTCGGGCCGGGCCCGGGCTCGGGACAAGAGCTCAAGGTTACGCTCACAAGTGCCGCGAAGCTCCGCGCTCACGCTGGCACAGGTCGAAACAGCTCCCGCATTGTGCTGTAGTCGCTTTATTCCTCTCGATAACTGACTGGTTTTTAGGCGGACGCTTGCGTTCCAGTAGGATGCAGAGAAAGCTGGAATCGATTTCGCACGGCTTTTCACGCTCAGTGTCCTAAAGGGATACTGAACAAACCTTTTGCCACCAAGATTTTCAGCCAAAATTGAAAGATAGAAATTGAAAGATAGAAAGAAATCGATAGACACAACCTTCATTTCAGGAAGAAACTACAGGAAACTAATAAATTTAGTGAGGTTTTCACAAAGTGTCATTGACGTTTGGGGACGTTACACACACCGGAAACGGGCATGCCGAAAATTCCAGCCATCGGCCGCGTCTCTCAACCCGCTCACCTCCCACTACGCTTCCTAGAACCACTACGAACAGCACAGGCAGCGAACAATGCTCCCAACTGGGGTAAAGCATCAGCGCTCTTGTGGAAGTGGGAGAGTGGGATGAAAGGGGAGCTGGTAAAAGGGAAGACGAGGACAGGAACACATGCACCCTGCATGTTGCTCAGTGAACGTGATGTCACTGCTCGCGCTCGCGTGCAGCAGTGCAGCCACCGCTCGCTGACAGTCGACCAAAAATACAGCCAACTGTTCAAAAATACGTGAAGTAAACTCTGGTTATCGGAACAGTCACCTCTTCCAAGTAGAATTTCGACGTTTTCGTCAGTTTTTCCAATTTTTGTTCCGTATCCCTCAAATCCACGGGCCCTTGCTAACAATATGATCAGCGTCAGGGGCGCAGCAGTATTCCATCGCAACAGCTCTTTGTAATGGCGGGCCATGTTGTGCCAATGCTGAAGCTTTAAGCGAAGCTACCGGTTTATTTGCTTTGTATAATTTATCTGGGACAGCTGCGCGCGGTAACAACTGAGGTTCCTCCCGACAACTGTTCTTTATAATGAGCGCAGGGTTTTGAGCGATGCACAGACTACTGACGTCTGTGCCTGGATTTAGGAGGCCAGGGCCGAATATCGGATGAAAACGAGGCACAAAAAAGAAAAAGAAAAAGAGGATGACCGTATTTTAATTTAGAAGGATGACCTTATTTTAGAAGAAGAAGAAGACCAGCCAATTGAATGATTGCGTTGAGATTAGACGAAGAAAATGTTGCATATTTTTTTGTCTTTTTGACGATACCACGTCGTTTATCGAATTAAGATGTCGTTAGTGGAAACCAGATGTGAATTAAAACATTGAAAGTTGAACATAACACCAACTGCTGGACAATTAGTTCTTTTGCTTTTCTTGCTGCTTATTTCGGTCAGAAATCAGACGTTGCACGTCATACCCCATATACCTCACGCTCACATGCGGATATTTCAGCGAGAACTTCAAAACCTAAATTTCGACCTTAATTTTCTCTTTCACTACACGTACGATGACGAAAGTAACGACAGTACGGTTTTCAAAAATAGTCACAAAGACCTTTATGCGTGTTATGCCTAAGACGACTGGAAGGCGAAAGCCATCTTTTTCTTCTCAGTCGGCTGTATCGCCCCGTCCCCCCTTTCGGAGATGCACTGCCTCGGAGATCGGAGACATTGGAAACTTTCTGCACAACACGCCGTTTTGCAGTGCCTCCGGGATCGACCCACCTTTGATTAAGCGATGATGTCATGTGATGACGTCATCGTGCGACGTCAAGTTACGAGACGTCATGATGACGTCGTATGGTGATGCAATCACGTGATGATTTCTTGCATCACTCGCATTGGCGCAGACGCCGCCGGTCGCTTTTTCGGCTTGATGAGGCGCCTTAAGGCTATCGCCATAATAATTTATCAGTTTAAACTGATTGATTGTTTCACTTTATGGTCCCTTTCAGGAAACGTAACGCTGGAAACGAGACAGTGTTGAAAAGGAAAAAAGAAAAAAAAAAGCAACTTTAAGCACATGCAAACTAGCGCTGCATTGTTAGAAAAACGCTCTCTACGTCACTTTATAACAGGCGCGGTAGCCGCTAGGTTCGCCAACATGCTGAGAGTGGTAAACTCGGCCCTGTGGCACCACTGCCTCGTGATGAACGGCCACATGTTAGGCGGCTGCTGAGGCGGAATGTAATCTCGGAAGGCACGGTGAAGTGCCTCGTTGTAATATACGATCTCGGCTTGACCTCTCGCGGCAGTGCCGCTTTCCCGGATGTTTTGCTTTACTCCAACGACAGAGGAATTCGAGTCTGACTAATGAAGGCACCGTCTAAACCAATTTTCTCGTTCCCTTGAAACATACCGAGCGCCCCCTCACCACATTGATTAAATTCGCTGGATTCTAGGCGCACAAAGGACCTTGTTACGCTATTGTTCTCACTTTGAAATCGCGACAGTTTTGCAATTCTTTTTTCCCCTTCTCTCTCCCCTCCCCTCGCCCCTACTCCCACCTTCTTTTTTTATTTCTATTTCGCTGCAAGTTTGCACAACGGCATGAATGATCGTAAGTACAAACCCAGGTCAGCGTCGGCACTATGCGTCAGTAGTGCCCACTAAACAAATGATAGCATAGGCGGTGTCTAAAACACAATGTAATGACGTGTTTCCGGTTCCCGCCATTGAATCCGATACCTGCATGCACAAAAGCATAGCTTTCGAGATTCGTGGCTGTTCCTAAAAAGAAACCGCTTATGGGATTCTTTGGACCCCGGTCTAGCGGAATGAAGGCCCGTTGTTTGAAGCTGGCGTCACAGGGCCTGTTTGAGCCCAAGGATGAGAGGTAGAAAAATATGTTCGTCCGTGAGTGCGCAGATACAATAATGAAGAAGCAATGCTAGCATACGCTACCTCGAATGGTCTCCGCGCTTCGACTTGTTTATGTTCAGGTTTTGTGAGCCTATATACTTATGGATTATAATACCACCGCAGAATGAAACTTCAGCATGAAACCCGTGAAACTTCTGAAGTGTTATATCCTTTAAGCTAACGGCACCAAACGTGAAGTATGAAGCACGCATCCCTGAAACGGGGTGGTAGAGAATTCAAAAGCTACCACCGAAGACGCTTCGATGAATCCCTGTTTGGGATAAAGAGCGGGGCCACACGCTTCAGCTTCGCTGTTCAACCGTTTGTACGAAGTGCTTGGGCGGTGATTTTTTTTATAGCATCTGAATATGTGTAAACTGTAAAACATGGAACGACATCCCCAAAATGCTGAGTTTCGCAAATGACTTGCAGTATGTTATATTGCCGACCCATTTGTATAGCCTATTTGACGAGCAGAGTAATATTTTATGCGCTACAGATATGTAGCAATGACTGTGTGAATTTACATCGTGAAAAAAAAAAGTAAAACCGGTTAGACAATTGTGCCCAACGATGGGATGGCCAGTGCCAGCGACCGGCCGTAGGATTTAAGGATACTGGAAATTTAATTCATAATTGTGAGCAATTACACTTCACCAATGCGTGCAGCAGTATTTTTTTTTTCAGAACCTGCCACACACATTGGCCGAGTTACAAAAACACGTGATGATAAAATTTGTTTTTCTAAGATGAATTAGGATCCATGGGCAAAACATCCACATTATTTCCTTAAATATTTTGGCCAGTACTGAAGGACTCAAAAGAAATGTACAGCTTTATTGTGGGACATCACTAAGGAGCACGCATTGAAGGATGAGCAACCGATGCTCTGCCAAAACGAGATGGATTGACCACTTCATGGCGGTATTGAATTAAGATGTGAAATAATATATTTATCGCGCATTTCTTCAACCCAAAATTAAAGTTTTTTTTTCTCTCGCCCTTAGGAACGACGACGGCACTGCCCGGGTACACAGTGAAGACCAATCACGTTGCTTCAGCAGTAACTTATGAAACATCTCGTAGCACGTGTTTTTTTTTTTTTTACGTTCAACATCATAATTAAATTATTCATCTTTACAAGGAGGAATGACATGACAACAGCAAGCAGCTTCGAGCTTTAACTCTACGTTGGGGTTGACCCACAACCCCCAGCTCTCTTTCTTTCTTTCTTTCTTTCTTTCTTTCTTTCTTTCTTTCTTTCTTTCTTTCTTTCTTTCTTTCTTTCTTTCTTTCTTTCTTTCTTTCTTTCTTTCTTTCTTTCTTTCTTTCTTTCTTTCTTTCTTTCTTTCTTTCTTTCTTTCTTTCTTTCTTTCTTTCTTTCTTTCTTTCTTTCTTTCTTTTGCTGCGTTACCTTAAGGAACTCTCAAGATTTCATTTGCGTTGTATGTGCGTTCTTCCCTGTTCATTATTTGAATTTATAGCACATTTTTTCTCATCTTTTTAAAAGTGGAAGTCATTCCTCCGACTAATCAAATTATACTTTCCACTTAGCATGTCTGTGTATGCGCAGTCCTTGTTGGTTGAAATAATTACCAGAGTAAGGCACCGTCCATGTTGGATCTCTTTTTAAAATTTTCTTTCCTATAAGCTTCGAGTCTACTCAGAATTGCAGAAATCATTCTAGTCGCAAGTTTCAATATTCCAGCCCCTGTGTTAATCAGCGTCTCTTTTTACTTAGCTGAAAACCATCGCAGTTCCAGTCATGTTATCGCAACTAGCCGTGGATTTATAAAAACGGGCTACAGCATTCAAACAGCAAGTACTGTGAGAAGCACGACCATAAGATCGACTTCGACGGCGCTTCTGTCCTAGAAACAGAAAGAAATCTGGGAAGGAGGCTATTGCTGGAGTCCTGGCACATACAGAACACACCTGGAAATGTGAACCGGTTCCTAGGAACAATGCCCTCAGTGTACGTTCACGGCCTCCGAAACGTGAGGGAAAGGGAAACCCGGAGCCGTGGTGAAAGAGCACGAGGAGATGCTTCCACGACCAACCTAGTCACCCTCTGAGGAAGGGACCGAATCGGTCCCGAAACGTCGGGCTCTCTATAAACTTGGCTGGAGCCATTTCAACCTCTTAAACAGCAAGTGTGTGGCGTTGACTGCAGCCTGTAACCATGCCAGTAACGCGCCTATAAGTTATCGAAGTGTTTCGAAACATGTGGAGCATTAGAGCTTATACACTTCAAAAACTGTGGAGGGGCGAAGCATGTAGGAATGGATGTTTCAGCTCCAGTAACGTGAAACCTGTGGAGGGCTGAAACGTGCAGTGTTTTGAGAGAAATTTCTTTGATGAGGCAGTAGTGGTGCCAAGCCTGAAACCGGGCATCTAGGGAAGGGTGCTTCCGCTCTAACGTCGTCGGAAAAGTGCATCGGAATGCAACTTACCATAAGGTTCTTCTTCTTCTCTACATGCCCGGTTTCAGTTCCGTACGGCACGTAGGGAAGGGCGTTGCTGCTTTACCGACGTCGTCGGCTATTTGTTTGGCTAACTGTTGCCTTCTTCATTTTAGATGTGAAGCATCTTATGGTGAAGCTTAATCCGGTGGTGGTGGTGGTGGTGTGCCGCGTGCCGACCCTTACTGCGCATGCGCATACCCTTTAAAAAAATAAAAATAAAAAACCTCCTCTCCCCCTTTCTCTCCTCTAGGCATCCCTCCCCGCGGAAACCACACCCTCACTGCGCATGCGCCTCCCCTTCTCTCTCCCCTCTTACACTCCCCCCCCTCTCTCCTCTAGGCATCCCTGCCCGCGGCTTCTACACTCCCAGTGCGCATGCGCGTCCCCCCCTCTCTCTCCTCTCCTACGCTCCCCCCTTCTCTCGCCTCGCGACGCCGACGCAGGCAGCGTCTGCTAGCGAGTTTCTTGGTTGAAAAAACCGACTGCTCGGCTGCACAACCGTTTACTGGCCACCCCGTATATATGGCAATGGATCTTGACCTCCAAGGTGTTGCCGGTGGGAGATTTCTCCTGTGCGTTGTTGAACAATAAAAATTCGCAGCGTGCGAGTTAACTAAAAGCGGAGTGCGGGTCTCTGTGTCCAGTCGGAGTCTTCTGTCTCTCATTGCCCATTAGCAGCGATTGGCATGTTCCAGTAGGAAACACTGCTCCATCACTGCCTGCTTTGCGCCTCCCCAGTTTTCTCTCCTGCGCAACGCTGCGATGAGCGCCAGCGTCAACGCCGCCGCCAGTGTAAGCGTTAGCGCCCGCTGCTTCACATCTACACATGGTTCCCTTTAGTGGGAGATGGTGTAATTTTTTAGTGGGCCGTAAGCGAGTAGTGGGATTCACCCAACCCATTCGAGCGCATACCCGTTTTTATTGCGATAGCAATTATATGGACACTCTCGGCTGATTTTCGCCGTCGCCGTCTGTCGACGCCGTCATGTTACGGATATGTATATGTGTGTGTATATATAAAAAAGGCATAAAGAAAAATAAATCAGTAGAAAAAATTCCAAACCACCTGACCGGAGATTCGAACCTGCAACCCCTCGCTCCGCAGCCTGCTGCGCTAGCCAACACAGCCACGCGCCATGCTCGCGCCAGCGATATAACGGCGAGCTATTCATATGCATCATTTGCCGCTCGTGGTACGCAGATCTCGAAACAGCTTGAGCGTCTTTTCTATCACGCAACGCTTTTACAGTTTCTTTCAAATTGAAAACTGCCCTTAATATGAGCACGAAAAAAGTGGCTCCCTTGTGTACCACTCATGACCTAGAAGAAAAAAAAAAAGAACACCGGGCACACTTGGCGTCAGACGTCACCGCGTGGCAGGAGACGCAGAGGGGTCATTCCACGTGCCGCAGTTTAAAAGAAAAAGAAGCATCAAACACCGTCGAAAAGTCATATAATCATATAATCAATCCTTGGCCAATCCCCCCTGAGTGGGTGTGAGCCATGTCAGAGGCAACAACAACAGCGTCGGCTTCTGCATTGTGGACACTCGCAGCACGTTGCTCAAATACAAACACGCAACAACTGCGACAGTTGTTAGTTCACGCTTGTCCTGTGTATACCTATGCGTCCTTTTCGAGCGTCCTTCTTTGTGCTGCGGCGGCGCGTTGCAAGTATCGAGGTGCTTGTCGTTCTTCGTGTGACAAACTAATTTCTTGCTATCGCATTCATTGCTTCGCCCTAGTGGCGAAACTGTGACTTTTTATGATGGACCGTGACTACATGACACATCCTGACGACAGGAGACGCCGCCAAGCCTAGCCCCGAGGGTGCTTCGCACCTAAAAGTAAAATACCGTGTCCTGTTCTCTCACATTCTCGAACAAAATCTTTCTTGAACGGGCGAAGGACTTGACAAAGGCCAACTCATTACTAACAACCATGTGATCACAATTAAGTGATGCCGTATACTGCACAAGACTGCGGTCCTGTTCTGTGACGTTGCGTGTGTGCTTGTGCTCCCTTTCTCTTTCTTTCTTTTTTTACTCTCTCAAACCTCTTACCCATTTCGCCTGTGCAGGGTAGCAATCCGGTTATGCTAAACTGGTTAACATCACTGCCTTTTCTCCCTCTCCTGTTTTCCATCTTTAAGTGCGCCCGTTCGAAAGCATATCGACGAGTGGCACAGGGCTAAAGGTAACAGGGCCAGATTTAGACCGTATTTACACGAACATAAGGAAGCATTATGTGTGATGCGGAATTGTCGCTGTTTGGACCCGGAATCCGAACAGAGCCTCCAGTGCAGTGAAAATAGCCGAAATCGAAACTGTTTGCCCTTTACCTCCGAAATTGTTTACCGCGCGATGGTGGACAGTATGGGAGGCCTGCATTCGCACCTTTTCTTGGGGGAGGGGGGGGGGGGTCGTTTGAAAGCTTCCGACTCCACATGTCACTTGGTCCGCTTCCTTGTCGCGCTTTGGCCACCAAAGCGATGGCGCGCGTGCTCGTAGACGCAGCCGCGCGTGAGCGGACTATATACACACTCGGCAAAAGTCCATTAGAAGAGCAATGCGTGGGTAATGCGAAGGTAATGCGTAGGTAATGCCAAGGGCGTGAGTTCGGCTCCCACTGCCAGAAAGTTGTCTCTTTTAGGGGCGAAGCTCCTTATGGCATCACCTGGGCGGTTCTCGGTTGTCGATGCATCCTGAGTAGCCAGTAGCGTCTCCCTTAGCATACAATAGATGGCACTGTCCCATAAAGATGCATGCAAACTGCAGTTGGGTGACGATATACTAGATGGCGTCAGTGGTTTTTCGTATACGTTGATGATTAAAGATGATAGATGCGCTGTTATAATAAGACAATCCGCTGTGACAGTACGTGATATGTATCGCCCTCTCCTCTCCTACGCTTCCCCCCTTTTTCTCCTCTCCTACGGTCCCCCCCCCCCTCCCCCCCTATCTTGCCTCGCGGCGCCGACGCAGGCAGCGTCGCGAGGCAGCGTCGCGGCAGCGTCTTGATTGAAAAAACCGACTGCTCGCGCTGCACAACAGTTCACTGACCACCGCGTAATATAGGCACTGGATTTCGACCTCCAAGGTAGTGCCTGTGTGAGATGTCTCCTGTGCGTGATTAAACAATAAAAAAAAATTCACAGCGTACATGTAAAATTAAAGTGAGCTGCAAGTCGCCATGACTCTCATCGACCCTTTAGTATAAACGCGCCCGATCTCACGTCGTTGATGATGTACTGCGCAGAATTCACGGAAGATTCACGGTTTACCGATGAACCTCCGCAGTTTCGCCCACTCATCATCATTTACTCCGTGGATATGCTGTGATTTTTTGTCCAACCTTAAGTTCTATTTACCTTAGCATCACTTCAACCTAACACAACAGACAATTTCCGCTATGCCCTCCTCGGCTTCTTCATCTGTTGGCTTCGTGTTGTTGTCAAGAACAAAATTATGGCCTCTCTATTCCCCTTCTTCCAATTTGCTTGATATAGCCTTCGCATGTGAAACGTACTGAATAATTCCAGAAAAGAAAGCTGCAAGTAGCAAAATAAAAGCGCTTTAGAGAGAAACATATAGTTAAGCTTACGCATGGGTTTGGTAAAGGGTTGTCTAACAAAAAGTGGATAATAAACTGTAAATGAGATGCATCGGAGGACAAAGTACTGTCCGCCAAGAAATAGTGAAAGAGAAGTTTACTTTGCAATAAATATACTGAAAAAGAATAGTGGAATTTTCGCTGGAAGGAAGAAGGCCAACGGCGTTTTTCGGCAAATTGTTCGCTAAGCCCGCACATGGTGCTTCGCGGAACGTGACGTGAGGTAGAAACGGGCTACTTAAGTCGAATTTGACTTATGTCGCGACTTCGACAGCTGCGTGTGGCGGCGGAAGCACCATATTTCCGCAGCCATTTTACTTAATGGAAGCGAGGTCGTCGCGGTAGCTGAGGGTGCAGAATTATGTTTATTTGATTCACTCAGTATTATTCAGCCAATCTTATCGTTCCTTGAAAAATGCTATAATTTACTCCAGCAAACAGTCTTACACGAGTACAATACCGGAACGTTGTATATATATCAAGCTCTCGTGTAGGAGGAAAACCCATCACTGCAAAGCGTACTGTGTAAAGATGCACTATGGACTCCACTATTGACATCGGAAAAACATTGTGGACGGTTATAAACATATCTGCGGCAAAAGTGCTAATTTATACTCACGTCGCTTCTTCGCTAGAAGTGAAACCCTATGCAAGTTACATATTGCGAGTCTTCGACAACGAACAACATAAAAATACTTGTGCACTGTGACATGTGTTCGCTGTTGCTCAGGGCTGGCTGGGTTTTCTTTTACGAACAATCCTAGCCCTAAGGCGTTTGAGTGTGTACGGGGCCCGTAAGTTGAAGTATCTTGACCGAAAATGTTCAAATGCTTTAAGGCACAAACGCCCCTACAGGAGAACCAGGACGGGAGTGGGAAGCGTTCAAGAACCACTGAGTTCACCGCCAGTCCTCCAAACCTCACTTGGCAACTGTGTTAGGTGGGTCGCGCTTGTGAACGCTACGTTGAGCCTACACAGGATTGCTCTTTAGAGTGAATGTCGCACGCACTACGCGGCACTGGCCTCCGGAGATCCGCACACACTCCAAGCACATCCCCTCTCACCTCCATCACTTCCCCTCTATATCCCTCCCCTGCCCCTCCGAAACCGCTAGCTCCTCGCCCGACAGCTCCCGCTCCTATCTCCAACTGCATGTGTCTTTGAACAGACCCTCGCTCAAACCTCTGGTCTAACTGGTGACCGTCCGACTGCGCCGAGCGTGTGCCACTGCGATTGCGCTATTTGAGAAACCGTGACGTTAGGAAGACGAATGGAACTGTGTGCCGCGCGGGGAACCGTTAATCCTTTACGATATGCTCGCACGAAGGCTACACTATACACAAGCGAGCATTTCCTCTCCCGGCTGGCACGCTAGGTTCACGGAGTGTCCATTCGGAGTAGATTCTTGTGCTAACAGACTAGCCCTTCGGCGACGCCTGGCTAGCTGGTCGAGCGATGCGCGCGCGCTGCACAGCGTCTCAGCTCTGGCACGGAAGCTAAAACCTCCTGTATAGCACGGGTCTGCAATGGGTACATATTCGTGACGGATGGCGCGAATGGAAGAGACGTATGGAAAAGGAGGCAGCACATCTGCTAACATCCTACTCTCTCCCTATTCGTTTTACACTGCATGAGCGTTATCCGAAACCTTCAGCCCTCCCTCGCCGTGAACTTGAGCACGACTCACAGCGACAGGCAAACACAACTTGCAGTAGTAATAGCATTAGTAGCAGCAGAAGCAACCTAGTAAGAATAATAATTTCTCATTAACACTGTTCATAAAAGTTGTGGCGTTCATACCAAAGTTCCTGACACCGTTCATAGTTCCTGACACCGTTCATAAAAGGACATCTCAACAAGGGGACAAAACAGCTACAAAAAAAAAAAAAAAAAGAAAGAAACGACGTCACAGTTTTTTGCAAAATCTATGCAGAGTACAAGAAAAATTCGGCAGATCCTAGGTACCATGAGAATCGATGTTATGCGAAGCATGCGGAGGGAAGGTGGCTGTGGTGTAATTTTTTTATTGAGCGATACGTTACGAAATGACACTAAAGATATGTACAAATGTTTTACGCACAGACATATGTTCAACAGTTCAATATGTTTTATGTAACCAGTTGTTTACAGTTGCGTAACGTTGCCCACAGCAGCATAGGTATTACCAACACCAGAAGCTTACCGGTAAGCTGGTATGTAGCGCTTGTGCTTGCGAGCATGGTAGCCCTGGCTAGTGCGACGTGAACCAACTTCAGAGGATGGCGCTTAAGTATACAACTGACGTTAACCTGTCGGGACGCCTGTATTATAGAAGTATATATGTAATGTTTATAAAATTAGGTAGCCAGCACTGCAACCACAATTGATGTTTGACTAACATTACGCCTGCATAGGGTCTCCTTCCAAAGCAGTTTCGAGACCTGACGGGCTCTGTGGTAGAATACTTGATAGCCGCGTCGAGTGCTCGAGTTCGATTCATGCTGGGGCCCTGTCATTTATTCTTTGCATTCAACGGGTCAACGCTGCCAATGTCCAGTTTTTCTTAATGATCTCGCATTTAAATTACCAATGTCTGTTCTCGCCGTTCCTGGGTAGATATAAGCTGTCAATCACCTGTGGCGCATACCCGCATACCGTTGGCCGTGGTATACGGGTATGCGCCACACGTGTCTGGAGGAAAGGGTTTGACGACGTAAGCGACGGAGTTTTCACGTTATTCATGTCATGACCAACGAGACATATTCGTCAAACCTTCTTACCCTCCCATTCTAATTTTGGTCCACCCCAAGTTAAAGAGGCGATGACGAGAGCACCAAGACGTAGGTGGCTAGATAGATACGTAGATAGAAACGCTCAAAGTGCCTGCAGTTAGCTAAGAAATGCTTCGCATTTTAAGAAATTGGGTAGCTACGCACTTAGTGCGAAGAATAAGGAAGCGGCTGAGCTGGTGGCGTTGCCCACCTCTTTACCCTCCTTCTCACCCTCATTTCCGTTTCCCACCCCTTGTTATACTATACTATACAAGACAGTGCTATACTTTACCCTCTCACCTCCTCCTTTTTTCCTCCTCACCCTCATTTCTCTTTCCCTCCTGATAATCTGTTATTCATGCTATGCTTGCTGTCACTTTTTTCTTTTTTGTGTGTCTATTTCTCTCTCTGTGTACTCGTACTCTCGCCTTCTCTATTTTTTTCCAAACTTATGGCATCTTAGTTGGGCAGTGTACACAAAAAAGGCACAGTTCAATCGTGGAGCAATGAAAACGATAGCAACAAATTGTAATGTTATACGAAGTGAGGCTGGCAGATAACTCTTTTGGATTCGATCTCACGCAACTCTACAAAACACTGGTGTAAGAGAATACGGCCACTCCAGGGACACCTTTCGCACAGTCTCTTCGCGTTGAGAGCGCAGCACGTAGAAGGGTATACGAGCCGCCCGCTGATGGCTGCCGAGACAGCGAGATAGCGCGCGCAAGTTCACACTTGCTGCTGGAGCACCCCCCCACCCCCCCTCCCGTCGCGTCTTTTCATGCTCGGTAAAGACGGGTGGTGCGTTTCCTCTCGGTTTGAGCATTGGACGGCCGGTCTAACAAGCGGGGGGGATCTTATCGCATGCGCGCTCCGAGTGACGGAGATGGGCCGGCTCGTTTGATCTCCGTTTCAGCCGCGTTCGTCGCCTCCGCTCGCGCGCTATTACCCGCGGCTAGAACGTACGATGCGCTGGGGGGATCTTATCAATTTCGACTTTATACGGGACATGACGGCGACGGCGAAAGCCCTTCGAGACTGTCCATGTAACTGCTATTGCAATAAAAAGCTCCACAAGCATGAAACCTGGGGAGGTGCAAAGCACCGGCGTAGCACTTGATGTGCCTCGATGCGTGCGAACAAAGCGCGCATCAAGGCACCCTAGTAGCAATGAGAGGACAGCGCCCTCTCAGGCCCCATATTTGTGGTGAAGCACTGTCATTAATATCATAGTAGGCGTGTAAGCCTTAACTAATGAGACATTTACAACTATAGACAGCCCTCGAAACTTGCGACCAAACGATGTTTCCTATTTCAAATGAATTATAAGACGATGAAGTCTCGCATCGAATGACGGGTCGTCACTGCCACTGATATACAGGGAATCGCGTGAAAATGTTTGCAGTGCTGTTCAAGATGTGCAGCGAACCACAATATCTTACGCTACACGCTGTGAAAAATGCGGTCATTTTTTCCCTGCACGCAGCGTTCGGGCAGTGCGTGGGATCGGCTGCACGCACGCTTCGCGGGTCGCGCGTGCGCCCTGCGCCCTGAAAAGTATGGTGGCTACTAAGAACGTGTGAACGCGCCCAGTGTGCCGGCATATCTCCAATCCTGTTAAAGTAAAGAGATAGTCAAATACAGAAATTGATGGTAGACTGCTGGGTGGATGAAAATTGAGTTCCTTTTTTTTAATTTTTATTCTGCATGAATGCTTCAATATGCGCTGTACAAACGAATGCTCTGATTGCCTCAACGTGTACAGTACTCGCGGATTCAAACGCGACATCAAATTTTTCAGCAGCCCGACTGGTATGCGCAATTGATCGAGATAACCACGTCATGTCGCGACGAATCTGGTCTCTAAAGGTAATCTTGGCTCTGAAGTACGCGTTCGAGTCGAAATTACGGCCGATATTACTGGAACTGAAGACAGTGGAAGCGAAAGTACGCGCGTTACTTAGCCCTAAATTGTCCCGTTTCAATCCGTGAGTACAGCCCACCCCGTTTGCCATTATGTTCTAAAAGAGAATCAAACATAACTTTTCAATATTTATTTATTCGATAAATTACAGACGCTTAAGGCGAAGCGGTGAGAAAAATGTGGTATTATTTTGAAATAAACTAAGCAAGCTTGGCGCCAAATAAGCCGCCACAATTGCAACGATATTGTTACTCCACTATATTCCCGCTAAGCCCAGCGCCTTTTTCTTTTTATCCCTTTTTCTTGAACCAGCATAGTTCTGTTACAGAGTCAAAACGAGGAACGAAATTGAGGATTTAGCGAGTCGGATTCGTTACGCATGCTCTCTTCTGTTCGCGCTGCTTGGTCGCGATATAAAAAAGAACGACAAATTGCAGGTTTTTCTTTAAAATTTATTGTTCTTTTTCGAAAGAAAGAGCCACAGAGAAGATGACGCATACAAAATGAGAGCGAAAAATGTGCAACGGTGCGGGAGACATGGCATGGCGGCGGGAGGAATGTGCTAATGAGAGGAATGTAAAACAACGAGCGGGAGCCCTTAATTACTGAGAGAAAAATGTGCTGCCGGTTGCAAGGCTCGCTCACGTTGTCCCTACAGCTCCCCCCACCTTCCCGCTTCTGGAATATTCTCGCGCGTAGCGTGCAGCGCTCATCCGCAGCGAGTTTAGGTGATTCAGGTAGTGCGTGAGTTCCGCGACGACACGTTGCTTGGCTGATTACCAAGTACGTGCCCACACCATCACACTGCCCGAGCTTGTTCAGCGTTTGATAAAACGCGATGTCCCTCTTTGAAGTTTAGTACGACTCACGCTGTGCATACGTTGCAAAAGCTCGCTGGTTTCATTCCTGGCCACTGCATCCGCATTGAGACGGCAGCAGAATGTGAACAACGCGCGTGTGCTATGCTTTGGTTGCTTTCGTCGCACGGTAAGGAAATGCCAGGTGAGCAATGTTATTTTAAGGACTCGCCTTTTACGTAGTCGCGTAATGCGTACCCGCTCTCTCGTACACATAAAAAAAAAAAAGAAAGAAAGAAAAAACAAAAGCCTCACAGGGTTCCTTATGCATCTCATCTAAGATGACTGGAAGAAGAAAGCCATGTTTTTCTTCGCAGTCGATTGCATCGATCCTGCCCCGCCAACCACCGAAAGCTTTCTGCACCTAACGTGGCCTCCGGGATCGAAGGCACATCTACCTGGTTTTGCACTGCCTCCGTGATCGGGCCACCTTTCACCAAGTTACGATATGATGTGCTGACGTCATCATATGGCGCTACGTCACGTGACGTCACTGACGTCACGATAACTTCATAATAACGTCACACACATTTGGCGATCTGTGACATCATAATGTGTGGCGTCATGATGACTTCGCGTGGTGATGTCATCACGCGATGATGACTTTTTGCATCACTCGTGTTGACACCGCCGACGGGATTCGCCGACGCGGAACGTCGGTCAATATTCGCTTTTGATGAGCCATCTAAGGCTTTCGTTTTAAAATATCGAGACGTCACCGTAGGCGTTTCCAGAGAGCTGCGATGGACACAGGCGGTGGCGGTGAAGGACAACTACACACCACCAAAATTGGCTGTTGTGAGCTCGTAGCAGCTTAAGGTGTAAACGCAAATGCCGTATACGCAAATGCCGAGCAGTAAAGGGCAGCAATACGAGCAGCACGGCATTTTAGAAACTGCCAGTAATCATACCACTGTAATGTATGTAAAGCACGAATATGAAAAAATAAAGAAAAAGCCGTAAGAGAGAAACTTACAATTTAATCAGGTCTGTGTTCGTAATCTTTTACGAGTGGGAGCAATCGATGTTCCGCTTGATTTGAGACTGGAATTCATAAAATTAAAAGTCAAATACTTGCACACGCGCTCAATTCCTGAGAAAGAACTCCTTACAGGGATCTCATCTAACCTTCATTAATTGGCCAGAGTTTTTAATAAACGAAATCACATATTTCTTTAACCTCGGCACACTTTTTTTTCTTTTTTTCAATCGGGCGCATCGTTTTCTGTGTAATGACTAGGCACGGGGATTATTTCGTAACATATTGTGCCGTTCGCGATGTTCCCCTAAGCTTCTTATATTATCTTTGAAGGTTCTCTTTCGAGGAACCTGAGCCGAAACCGCTGGCAATCTGCCGTTTTTGTTCGCTCGAGCATGCCGACAATGTAATACATCGCGATTGAGCTTATTATGCAAACCCGCATGAAAATATGACACGACGCGCTCACCGGCCGGTAAAGTAAAAAAAGGAGTGCCTGCGGAATGTGAGAAGAAAGAATCGCAAGACGCGATAAAGAGCACTGGAGATGAGAAAGAAGACGCATACAACGCATGAATGAGCGTTTGGAGATTAGGAATCGACGCAGCACTAATTTAATTCTACATGGGTCGTTACGTCATCAGTCATATGTGACTAACCTTTCGGTGTTAATAAGCATTTCACCTTTCAACCGATTTGGTTCGCTCATTGTACTTTAGCCAATTTTACAATCCAAATAACGTAAAAAGAAGCACACGATTCCAATGCATCAGCATGATTACACAGTTAATTTTGTCTAAGCCGTTGGTACCGGGTTCGATCTTCGGAACGGGACAAAATTTTTCGTCAGTTAATTAGGAAATCTTTCTTTTGAAAAATCTGTATAGCTTTGCTTGCGTATGGAATCCGTATGGATTTGTTGCATATCCGCAGAGACGCTGCTTGCGCTGCCCACGCAGTGCACTGTCACTGTCGCAATTCGCTAGTATACAGTACCGCGGCAGATCCCATGGTGTAAATCGCCCTATCATCGGTTACCTTTCCATCTCCCACTTCCCCGTTGTCCAGCGGCACTGGCGTGGCCAGTGCCGTTTATGTTATACCCGTCCTTGCGTCATTTGTGCGTCGGAAGAGCTAAACGCCAACCTCCCCAAACTTTCATCGTCTCAATTTTACATTCAGTGCAACGAACAGTAATGACGATTTTCTTCCTTTTCTTCTTTTTTTTTTTTTTTGTTAGGCGATTTCTTTTGCTTTTATATTAGCCAACTATCGGGATCCAAGAGAGAGAGAGAGAAATAGATGAAAAGGGAAAAGCAGGGAGGTTAACCTTGGTACAGTAACCGGTTTGCTACCCTGCAGAGGGGTGGGGAAATGACATAAACGCGCAAAAGAGCTGGCTTCATTAAAGTAAGACTATATCTCAAGTTGACAGGTGAAAACAAAGACTACACTTTCTTCACCTTTTCAAGCTCCTTCGGGCTAAAAAGAAAAGAAGCAAACAAACAAACAAACAAAAAAAAAAGCAAAAGAAAAAGAACCCGGAAAGCTGCGGTTTGAGGCCCCACTAACATTTTGCTGTTTTCCGAGCCGAGCGATTGCGAACTGGTTTCAATTTCAATAACGTTGCGGCATTTTCATACGCCGCTGGTTCTGGCGCACTTTCCTGAGGTGAAAGCGTTCTCTCTTTTCTCATCTCCTTTCTAGGCTGCATCTTTATTCTTGCGAGTAGTTTGCGTTCCTCTACTTGCTGCTATGCTTCCTAAACGTGATTCATTGTTGGCAGGTGGAGACTGCATGAAGCAAAGGACTTACGAAAAGCGCGCGTTTCGAACCGATATCGCGCCGGGCGTACCGAAAGTGGTAGCTACCGTATACCTTCTTTATCACTTTATCGCTCTAAGTTTTGAAAAACCACTTTCGAAAAACTTTTAGCCGGAGCGACGTTTTTCGCTTTATGCGTGAAATGCAATAAATCAACAATACACGGCGACAAAAGGCGTTTCAGCGATGCAATAAACTCGAAACCGCCTTCCGACGCCGATACCTAATATTTGATTACCATACTTATGAGAGCAAGACGTACAAGACAGTTTTACTCCCTTTTTCGTTTTTTTTTTTTTGCTGACTCATATTGTAGGTCGCAGAGCAAGCATGCCGGTATAATCCGAGGAATTGGAGATGAAAAGTTTGAAAGCACAACAGTTTCATCAAGCCAAGGCCGCATAGCTTTGCGGGACGGAAAAATATTAGCGGGATTGTTTCGCCAGCCGATTATAGGGCTTACGCGGATACATTCAATAAGTCGACAGGAAAAGAAATGCCTCGAGAAAAAAAAATAAATAAAAAAGAAAACGAAAAAAAAAACCGATTTAACTCCGCGAGAAATCGTTACCTTTCTGCGTGATAGCACAGATAAATCGACCTGATTCTTTGGTTGCGTGTGTGCCACAATGTTTCAACAGCAGTAATCGCGGCATTGTAAAACACTGTAAACGTGAGTTGTGCCAAACTACACTCGTTAAAAGTAAATGGTAATCCGACTGATACTAAGTTTTGTATTTTAGAATTACAAAAACGAGAAAATCTATTTTTTGCAGCTTCTTTCTATGCTTATCCAATAAATGCCGAAAAGATAAGAAACAAAATACAGAAACCTGATTCTAATACTGAGCATAATATTTCTCATCTTTATAAATGGAAAATTTTGTTCACGTTGTTCTCATTAAGGGCTACGTTTCGTGTTTGCCTTCTCCTTGGCACATCAAGCATGCAGTAAGGGTAACCCTAACCCCATTATAATTCCAGAAGCGTATGCCATTTATGTGGCTGAATTGGGTTCATTTGTATTTTGTTTTCCTTTAACAAGCCGGGCGATATTGATCCTTTCGCGACCTTTTCCTTTCCAGAGATTTTCGTTCTTAAAATCCTTCTCTCTGCGCGCGTGTTCTGGTTCAAAGTGCGAATTGCTCTCCTCCCTGTTTTTTAGACTCCTTGCCCTTTCTCCAGTACAATGTAACCGAAGCCTTCTTAACCTCCCGGATTTTCAGTTGTGGATGCTTTCTTTTTCTCTCACTGGGTGCTTGCGTGCGTTCTTTTTGATGCACATTTTCGAGAACCGCAAACTGTTAGGATAGGTGGTTATGGTGTTGGTTGTATGACTGCTGGGAACACTGTCAGCCTTCTGAGTTAGCATTCACAACACGAAGTTGCCTCGCCAGAGGGCTTAACTCTAGAAGACGAAGCGCGTAGCCACTAATCCGAAAGTTCGCCATGACTTAAGAAAAAGTATGAGAAAAGGTAATTAAAGTAAAACTTTCTTGTTTTGATCATGTCATGCGAGCCACAAGTTCAGTGGGGCGGAGGTTAATGTTAGCCAGCATTATTACCGAGAAGGGGGGGGGGGGGGGTGGGGGGGGTGGAGATGAAGCGCTTAGCGGACGACGTGGACAAGGGCGGACAAACGACAAGCGCTCGTCCACCCCTGTCCACGTCATCCGTTTAGCTTTCGCTACAGCAACCTCCCCCCCCCCCTCTCCTTCGGTAATAATGCTACACCAACTAGCCCAAGAACCACCTCACAAAGTTAGCCAACACTGGCGTACCCGAGGGGGGGGGGGGGGGTTGAGCCCTCCCCCCCCTCCGAAATTTTTCAATACTGCATGTGAGTATGTATACACGCACACATACAAACGCACGCACATACATAAAATATCGTTGAGCCCTCCCCCCCCCCCCCCCTTCCGAAAAAAATTGCTATTGTTGAGGGCATTGATGGGGTTAATCCTAATGCCAGCGCTCACACCCTTGCGCGTGAATGCACGAACCTTGCGGGGGGATGGTGAGGCGTCTGGGAGGGACATTGACCTCAGAAAGGATCCTTTGACAACGTTCCATGAGATTACGTCTAGTTACAAGCTGGGTAGGAGGCGTTTTCCCCTTCCTAATGCTAGGCTTAACAGAGCCCAGGGAATCACTTTTAGGCTCCTACAGACGGGAATACATATCTCTGCCCGCGAACGTATCGTAGGATAGAGCCGGACTTTCAAGAAGAGTGTCTTCGTTGTGGCCTCGAGAGTTGCTCGCTATCATATGCTCTGGCAGTGCCCCGCGAATGCGGAGGCGGTCTATGTGACGAGGACTCGTGGCGGCGGAGTTTACACAGCCCGGACCTGGGTCTGCAACTACTGGCTGTCCGGAGGGCCCGGGCCATCGCGGAGGGTCTTCACCTTCCAGTGCCGACCTGGGTGGAGCCGCCGACTGGTTGAGGGCGTCTTAGGACTTCCTTAAACTAGTCCCTCTGGCCTTTTAATAAAGTTCTTTGTATGTATGTATGTACGCTACTGTCAGCCAACGGGGAAGAATCCAGAAAACGAAGCCAGCCATGCGCCGGATGGCTTAGATGGTATTCTTGAGGCTACAGACAGAGGTCTCGAGAAGCTCAAACAACTTGCATTAAATAGGATGGAATGGGGATAACAACAACAAGAACGATGACGACAACAAAAAATAATGAAAGGATAATAATAATTAATTGTCGTGGTTTAACGTTCCCTGAGCCACGATATGATTATTAGAGACGCCGTAGGGAAGGGCTCTGGAAATTTCGACTACCTGGGGTTCTTTAACGTGCGCCTAAATGTAACTACACGGGCCTCAACAATTTTCGCCTCCGTCGAAAATGCGGCCGCCGCAGCCGGGATTCGATCCCGCGACGCGCGGGTCAGCAGTCGAGCACCACAACCACTAGACCACCGTGGCGCATTAATGAAAGGATAGGAAAGTCGCAATATTTTTCGGCACTGTCCATGGTTCTTCCGGAAACGTTTAAATGTTAGACACGCACGTTCGCATTGATAGATTAGCTGCCTGTCGAAACACCCAGCTCCCAGCCCGTCATTCTCTTGGCAGCCCCCCTCCCCTTTGTTGGATGCGCTGCAGGACTGCTTACGTTCTGGCTGAAAAATAACTGCCTGCGTCTTGCTCTCGCCTTCCAGTTGGTCCGATGGCTATACGCGTTTTCGAGCATAGTGGATTAAGGGCTGTGACCCGTTGTCAAAGGACGACGACGGCAACGACGATGCCGCTCATCGCAGTAACGGGTGCCTATAAGATCCGCGCTCTCAAAATTTTCTCAATTGAGGATTTTTTCTCTTGCGAAAGCGCGATCTCAGCCCATGTTTTTTTCCGGACAACTTACGTTTTGAGCTATTCAAGCCGGGATCAGTCGTGAACTATTTAAACCCGCTGGTGGGCTTGTCTCAAGGGAAGAGAGATACAAATAAAGGAAATACGTGTGAGGGTAACCGCCATTGAAACCTTGTGGTTTGATGCCCTAAACGCTAAAGGGAACGAAATGGGGAAAAATACATGGTTGATCCCTCCGTCATAGGAATCGGTATAACACGAAAGTGAAACGTGTCCTTACAGAAGTAGTTGAATGTTTTCTGTACATTGATGTAAGAGAGCTTGCGCAATGTCTATTGGTGTATGACAGTTATAACACCGTTTAACGTGGATGCATCCACGTTGACGCTTGGTGGTGCATCTGTATCCCGACGACTAACATCCATGATCAGTGATTAAACAAACCCTTGTGGTCATAGATACTTGTGGTAGCTGTATGAGAGGAGAGCGGAATCAGAAAGTGGTGCGACACCCAGAAGAGCGTCACTGAGTGGACGCCGAAATTGGGCTAAGGTGGCCTACTCGTGGCATATTAGATTATTGAACACCACTGCCCGACCAAGAGGGAAACGCAACGCGCCTCGTGTCTTCCCCGTTGGCCGGCTGCGATTTTTCACGGGGCGAGCGTAAGTTGGGAACGCCGAGTTACGGCCGCAAAGCGCTCGCGCGTCGCAGAGCTTTTTTCGTTATGTATAGATGCTATGGGCGAGGCCGACGCTGGGGGTAATGTCGCCACCTGGCAATGTGTTAATGCGTCGATAAAGTTGCACTTTTCCTGTTCAGAAACGTGTCCGAATGGGATGGACGCGTAGAAACGACAATGAATTTGAAGGAACTAATCGTCGATTGCGCGGCCATAATGCATTAATTCACTTAAGCAAGAAAACTGTGAGAGCACAGTGGTAGATATAAAAGACGCGTTTGTATAGCCTTCAGAGAATGTGACCGTGGCGCAGTCTGGCATGGTAACTGGGAAACGAAGCCAGAAATTTTTCAAAACATTCAGTGGTCTTCTACTCCAGGATATTTGGGCGTCCCACTGGGGCACTATCATGACACGAATGAATATTGGAAAGCGGAAACAGAACGTGTTCGTGCTCAAACAAGGCAGTGGGGTGGACATGACCTGTCCATGTTTGCTCGTGCAACAGTATGCAACTTATTTCTTGTTGCAAAATTGTTTTACGTCCTCTAAGTGTTGTGCATGTCTCGTGTAAATGTGCAAAAGTTGCACAGGGTTCTCGCGGTTTACGTGTGGGGTTCAACTTGGGAACGAACAAGACATTGAAATCTCTTTCGATCGGTCAAAAGTGGTGGTCTAGGCTTATGCCATCTATTCCTTAAACAAATCGTGAGCAGGTTTGTATTTCTTGAGAAATCAAACCAACGACTTTCTGGGAGAGTAATAATACAATTAAGATTGCGCGAGTCTCTACCCGGTTTTATAGTATCAACTAATGCATGCCTAGACCACGGGTTCGTGGTTTTCTCCATGAAGTTGTGTCTTCTTTTGACATCCTGTGTGCACGGTTTTCATTAGAATATTTAAGTGTAGTTAGACACAAAAAATTATATAAAGATCTTTTAGAGGTTATGTTGCCTGTACCATTGTATCGATCAGTCTATGAAATCGGATCCGAAGGGAATGTCCTCAAGAGAGTAAAGAAGATGCCGGTAAGGGGGGTCAACAAAGTCATTTTTCTTTCAACTTCATAGCAACACACTTCCTGTCAAGCCTTGGCTGGAGCAAAAAGGACTCTTCGTGCCCTGGAGTATAAATTGTATATTATGCAACAAACCAGAAACGATAGAGCATATTTTTAGACTGCTGGGATGCCGTATTTTTATGGGACATTCTACAACGGAATTTAAAGAAAGACTTACCGATTACTCCCTATGGTTTTCGCTTCCTTCCTACAGATACAGCACCCTATGACATGGTTATGTTGATGTGCATGCACAGCATATGGAAAACGAGAATGGCGGTACAAAATGCTGACCCAGAGGCTCGTTCTGCTAGAGAGTATTTTATTGAATATGCAGTATATATAAGAGAACTGTATTGCGTTCAGGAAGAACCACCAATATGGATGTCAATGTTAGATGACCTGGTTGCATTGAAGCAGTTTTAAATGTTCGACAGGTTGCCCTTCCTTTATAGTGCCCCCCAATGTTATGCCTGTTTCTTTTAATTTTGTGTGTGTGTACCTTGTGTGTTGAATATTTATGTTTGTGACATGACATTGTAAATTATAAGTAATAAAGAAAAAAAAAGACCGTGGCGCAGTGGATAGCGTGCCCAGCATCGCTTGTCGCGGACCAAGAGGACATAAGTTCGACTCCCGTTGACGGAACTTTTTTCTTTGTCTTCTGATCATTTGTATTTTTTCGACGTCACGGAGTGACGGAAATACGTCACTGAAATCTTGGCGTACCCCGGCATAAAACACTTTCGTGTTAAAAAAAAGCGAGACGGAAAGAACAGCGGAGAAAAAGTGCAGGCTTGTTCGGCGAGAAAAACATGATAGAACGTTACACCATATAGAAAACATTACTATACGTGGCAAGCAAACGCGACGTGAAGAAGTGAACAAGAGGAGGGAGTCAGGAAGGCCACTGAAAACAAAACTGAGAAAATTCGACTCGTTCGAAAACTTTTCCTATATTTGACAAAGGCAGTTGATAGACAGCCGGTAGACTTCTGCCGCGGCTGTACAAAAAGATGTAGCAGTGCGAACGTTGGCGAATTCAAAGAGGGAGATGGTGCGACTGTTATCGGCGATAGGCTTGGTCGCAATCTAGGCGACAGTTGAAAATAACCAAACAACCGGATTCTTCACGACGAGTACTCCCTGCCTTACTCCTCGCAAGTGGTGCAGTCATCATTTTCACTCGTCGACAATTTTTCTTTTTGTCACTCAGACTTTTCTGTCCATCATCCGACTTTTCTGGCTGCACCCCGTTTCTGACTTCTCACTTCCAACTCATTTTCTCGCTTTTTTATTTGCTTCATTCATATGCTGCGATCATATATATACCGGTAGTTCACGCAGCCGGTGCCATCGCTTAATTTTTTTTATTCCGAGGTTATTTTCGGTCCTCTTCAAACCTCTTCTTTTGCCAGCTCCTTTCTTCTTCAGAAATCGCTTTCTAGCTATTTCAGATAAGAGCTGTTAAGGCGCATCGGTAGTTAAATTCAGTTTTTAGTCGAGCTACGCAAACACTCGTTCAATAAATAACATTCGCTCGAAAGAAGAGGAAAACACATATCGAACAAACTCAAAAGGATTGTGCGCACAAAAGGAAGAGAGAGAGAGAGAGAGAGAGAGGGGGGGGGGTAAAAAAAAAAGAAAGGAAAGTGAGTTTCGAGGAGTCGACAAAGGGCCTTTATGTGCGACGAGTCGACGATAGTCTGCATTGAGAAGGCCACCAGATTTGTGGAGCAAAGGGAAGCATTGATAGGAGGACAAATGGATCGACAGAAACCTCCCCTCAACTTCTTTAGAGGCGAGAAGAAAAAAAAAAAGAGAATTTCCAACTCGCTTTTCAATGGCAGCGGCGGGCGTCGTATAACAGCTCTATGGATTTCTTGGCCTTGCAAGGCTTAAGGGGTGCCTACTATACGACTCGTGTGCTGCCAGATTCTTTATCGCAACTTCGGCAGCATCTGCTGCCACGATAGAAAGAAGACTTCTTAGCGCGTATGCAAATGTTTGCGTTAGAATCGTTCCCAAGCGACAAAATGTCCTTATATAGCGGTCACCTCTTCCGCCCACCACGCGGCACAGTTCAGAGAAAGTTTGCCAAAGTTTTTTGTATTACTTATACCACGTTCGTAGTGCGCGAAATAGGGAGACAACGCGCTACGTGTTGATTCGACGCGCTTCTGCAAAAAGCGGGGCAAGGTGGTAAAATGAATGAAATAAGTACCTTATAATAAACGACTCAGAATTCCTACCGCGGGTGAAGCAATTCTCACCCTCGCGGAACCCTGCTCGCTCCTGCTAGAATTTGCTTCCTGCGTCCGTCTCAAGTACATTGTTTTCCAGCTGGCCTGTTTAGTAGTATCAGAGCGAGTAAGATGAGTAGCAAATAGCAATGCGTTATCAGGCGCGTCTTCGGTTTCTATTTCACCAGATGGTACCACTTAAACAACAGCACTCCAACCATCACTGCTTTCTCAAGTGCGGGCGTCTAGTCGTGAAACATGAGAGAGAGAGAGAGACAAACAGTCAGAGACATGGCGCTTCATCAAGCTTGACGCTGCGCCGTGCTCCCTATTGGGCTGCAGAAATTAGGCGTCTCTTTCTTCTTCTAACGACCACCTCCACCACCGAGCTGGAGCTTCGCAGTGGCACGTGGGAAGAACAAACTGTGTCCTACACCGAGGCAGATGAGGACGATGAAAAACTCACAGGGCCCCCGATGCATTTTCCCAAGAAGACTCGAAGGCGAAAGCTATGTTCTCTTATTTCTCAATCGGTGTATTGATGAACCCCTCCCACCCCCCCTCCGAAAGCTATCTGCACCTCACCGGGTTTAGCGGGATCGGCCCACCTCTGACTAAGTGACGATGTCATGTGACGACGTCATCCTACGACATCACGTTATGTGACGTTAGATGACGTCACAATCTTTGGCAATCTTTGACGCCACAATGACATAAAGATATGACGTAATCATGTGATATTTGTTTTCAGCGTCACTCGTGCTGACGCCACCAACGTCAACGACCAATTTTCGCGTTTGATGAATCATCCTAATAAATTTAATAAAAGCAAATAAAACTTCGTTGGACTGAACAACAGTCGCGCAAAGTTTGGCTGTTGGGGAAGCAGACTTTCGGTGACGAGCCACCTGCTTACTTTTATTTTTCGGATGCACTTGACGTGCACTAGAACGTCGCGTAGACGGTGAATGATCGTTCTACGAAACTCGCCCTTTAATAAGACGACCGAATCCATGATTCATTCATGATAGCGCCCTCAGTCAAAAATAACATTATACAAACCCACAAGAAAACGGTGTCTCCATTATGGTTCTAATTACAATGCATTGCCTACCGCTCTTTACTCGCAGAAGGTGTCATTGGCAGGTTATATAGACGACGTTGGAAGGTTGTAGGGCTCAGGGGCCGTGTTTTTCACTGACACTGATCTGCAACAGTTTGTTTTGGAGAAAAAGAAAGATGTACCGCAGGGCATTGAATATATCAAGGCACAAGACAAAAGAAATTCATCCGCAAGTAAAACGGTCAAGGTATAGGTTTCGTATTTTTACTTTTTTAAAGGATAAGATCATTAAATAATACGTAACGAGACAGATTGGCTTCCTCGAGCGCCATCTACATTCGGCGCACTTGGGTCCTATACAGCCTCCTATAATAGCGAATAAACGAAACATAGAAAGCGCTCCTTCATGAGTAAGGAATTGTTCACAAAGAGAGGGATAGAGAGAGAGAGAGAGTACAGGGTACGAAACAACGAACTCTGTAAAGTATCTTGAGATCGAGATCAGCTAAAGCGCCTCTGTTCCTGCCTGTGTCCAAGAAATTCAATACGGAAAAGAACACGAATTCCTCACTGTTTTACAGTCAAATGACAGCGTGCGGATAGGTCGGTGGTGATACTAGTGAGTAGTAGTAAGGTTGGTCGGCCGGTTCTTTGATTTGCCTCTTTTGGCAAGGCTGTTTTAGCCTGACAATCTGGGCCGGCCATTTCTTCGCCCGTTCGTCTCTTTCACCGTTCACGAATCTCCTTGCCAAATATCGATAAGTTCTGTACAATGTCACGTGGATAGCGAAGTAAAAAGTGTGAGAATCCATTTGGAGCTATTCTAATCCCTTTCAAGAACGTTAGCTACTGCCCACGTGCGTATGAAAATACTCTTCTTTGTAGCCTCTCAAGCAGAGCTTTCCCTTCGACACTGAAACACCAGTAGGACCAAATGAATTGTTCAACACCTGCCTTCACATTCTGTATATATACCGTATAAGTACCACATCATTCAACTTCAATAGCGTGCAAAACTAGGCTAGTTGGTTTAGCTTCATGGTAAAGCAGCACAAAAAGACGAAGACGCGAGATGAAGGACCACACAGGGAAGGGCTGGACAACTGTCCGGTTTACAGACAATTGTCACTTCTTTCGAGCAAGCTAAATTCGCAATCATGAAGACAGGTAGATGGGGCGGAAATGCAAAGATCATGGTTGTTCTTAATGTGAAAAGCTTCTATGATTTCACGTGACCTTTGTTCAACGTGCCTGAAGATGACATGCGTGCTATGAAAAAATGGTTTACAACCACAGGAGCGACAATAAAATGACTAACGCGATGTATGATGCAAAGCGAGTGCGATGACTGACGAAGCACACGCTCAGGTGATGTAGGCCGATACTACATTTCGCTCGATTGAATTATAAATTGCGAATAGATCGAGGTCTACGCTACGTATGCACAGCACCCCGATTATCAGCAACCGAACGGTCGAAAACGGAACTGCCGCACCAAACACGATAGAGGCGACAAGTCTTCCAAAGAGACCGCTTGGTTGTTACGTGGTTTTAACCTCTCCAAGTTGCTGGACGCTCTGGGTATCGCGCATTGATTCTCAAAGAGAACGACCAGCTGAAGAAAAGGAAAACAAGAAATGGAACACAGCCGCTTTTGTCGTCGCACGCCAGTCAATGGCGTGAGCGTCGTTGGGGTCTTCGTAAAGCGTGGATGCTCTGTCAGAAATGAAAGGAGACCGCAGCCACACACACTGGCAAGCAACATACAACATTGACGCTCCCCTTCGAAGTGTTGATGTTCCAAACGGCTGTTTATTTCTCTTTTCTTTTTTCTCGGATGCAATCCGATGGGAGGGGGGCTCGACTAAATGGAGAAGCTTTTGTCCCCGCAGCTCAAAAGATCCTTCTCGCTTACCAGCCTGGCTTCTCCGGTTGTTTCGGTCGTGGAGACTGCCGCCGCCATCGCGACGCCTTTCGAGTGGCGCACATCGGAAGCGAGCTTGGTGGATGATGGCGACCAGAGTTGCAGCCGCCGCAGTTCGGAGGTGCTGTGCTCGCGTGGGAGGGGGGCATTGATTTGAACAGCCCGCCGTATCCCTTCCTCAAAAGGCTTTCGGGCCCCTTGTTTCTTTTCTGCCGGGAGCCATACCAAACCTCGCACAAAGGACTCAAGATCGAAAGCTCCGCCGAAACAAGAAAAAAAAAAGGGGGGGGGGGGAAGTGAGGGTAAGGTATACAGCAATGTTTCTGGTATTGATCACTATTTTTTTTTTTTGTTCTGGTAGCGTGGGCGGCGCGAATCTTTCGCGGTTCTAGTGCCATCTTCACAAAGATAAACGTAAGTCAAGTGCGGGTGGAGATAACGGAAGAGGACCTTCGCTAAAGACCGGAGAAACAAAAGAATCGAGACCCTTCTTTCTTTAGTGCAACCTTTTCTTCTGGTGCTACCGCGCTAACGAAGCACATTCCCAGGGTACCGCACATCCATCGTCTAGCTTGTAAAGGAGCAGCGACAGCTTGGAGCTTCCTCATCAACTGTTGAGGAATCACCAGAGTGAGGTCGACGGGTGCATCGTCATATTTCGGTCACCAATTGACGCTGTTCGCATGCTCGTTGAAAGGTTGGAGATAACGTCAGCTCAAAGCAAACCACTCTGAGCTCAAAAACGTGAAAATGGTTTCTTTCTCGCCTTCAACACCCTTCCTACAAGCGCTATCTCCTCCTCGCCACTTACTTCTTCATCAAACACGCGTAAAATCCCCCCCCGTTTGGCGTTGAGCTTATCAGGATTTCATGCTTTTCGGCTACACGTTGTTTTCTCTGTTGGCGAAGTTGAAAACGCACAAAACGAAGTGGAATGAGTTAATCGCGCACAATAGTGACGTGAGGCAAAGCAGAACGGGCGTGCGACTGCATGAAAAAGCAAGGTAGGAGACAATTCTCAACTGGTGTCCCTCTTATAAGGACCAATCAGGAGCTTATTGTCTCATGACGTCACGTGAACAGTTTTCTGGCGTCACGAATTGTGCCGAAAAGACGGAAAACGGCAGGAGAGAATAACGCGCTCGTTGTATGAATTTTCAGAGGTCGTTTAGGGCAATTTAACAGACGCATACCTGCAGTCTAGTGTCTATACATGTCTCCAGCACGCACCGCAACTTTTTGGAAGGCCACTGTCGTGCATGTCGCCTGAGAAGAAAACGATGATAAATGTATCTGCAATTATGATAAATGTATCAGCAAGTCTGCGAGGATTTATAGACATGCTGCATATCTACACGAGCGCGCGCGACTGGTCCTGTTTCTTTGCCCTTCCTACTTTTTATCCATCCCTTTGTATTTCCTTCTAAGTGTACAGGGTAGCAAACCAAAACGTGCATTTGGGTACCATCCTATCCTTTTCTCTCTTCCATTACCACCCAATTCTCTGACTCATCTCTTGCCTCACCGTACAAGCTTTCTTTACCGCATCCTTCCTCCAATGACTCAGCACGATTAATGCGCGGATGAGAACTGGGCTGCTGATTCGCAATGCTTTAAGCACTGTACTACAGCCAAACCACGCCCGCGTTTGTATAAGACGAAAGTTAAAATAATAATAATAATAATAATAATAATAATAATAATAATAATAATAATAATAATAATAATAATAATAATAATAATTATTATTATTATTATTATTATTATTATTATTATTATTATTACTATTATTAATGAAAAATCGGCCCAGCTCCGGTAAAGCTAATACACAAGTATCTCACCGTGAGAGGCCTTGCTCACCTTTCGGCTTACCTAGGCCAGCTAAAGGGTAGCGAACCGCATGCGCGTCTGGTTAATCTCCCTGTTTTTCTTTTTCTCCGTCTCTCTCTCTCTCATTGTGCGATGAGAGGGAACGAAAGCGTTTTGCCACCGTTTCAGTCACCAATAGAAGACCGACTAAGCCCAACAACACGCACTGTTTTGCCAAAGCTCATTTTCGTCTCGTTGCCCGTGTCTACAGCTGCCTGCGTGCGCGAAACAGACGCCGTAAACACCATAGCTCTCGGCCAAGAGAAATACTTTTTTTGTTCCTCTACGAGCGATCAATAGCCGGAAGCTCTTCTTTTAATAAAATTCTCTCGAGGCGGCGTCGGAGAAACAATACCCGTGAACAGCCAAAATCTAAACAGTCCGAACCAGCTCGCCGAAACCGCAATATCCGACAGCGTAGAGCGGGAGCGGCTAAAGCGATCAGAGCGGTATAGGCTAGCATCGCCACCGTTCCTCTAACACCTCCCCCCCCACCCTCCCATCCTCTTGAGGAGCAAAGGCGAAAAATAAAGAAATAAAATCTGGGATTGAGAGAGAGGAAAATTTAATTTGAATGACACAAAGAAGAGAAGAACGCAAGATAAAAAGGTGCTACTGAATTGTTCACACAGAGACTCGCCAAACGTGCCAACAATAGGCAGTATCGAAGCCATTCTATGAGGAAAGGTGGACCGAGCTATCTAGAGTATTGCATTGAAGTGGAAATAGAGTTTTCTGACCAGGCAACTGCAAAAGTGAAGAAAGAAAGAAATAAATAAATAAATAAATAAATAAAGAAAGAAAGAAAGAAAGAAAGAAAGAAAGAAGGAAAGCAAGAAAGAAAGAAAGCAAGAAAGAAAGAAAGAAAGAAAGAAAGAAAGAAAGAAAGCAAGAAAGAAAGAAAGAAAGAAAGAAGGAAAGAAAGAAAGAAAGGAAGAAAGAAAGAAAGAAAGAAAGAAAGAAAGAAAGAAAGAAAGAAAGAAGGAAAGCAAGAAAGAAAGAAAGAAAGAAAGAAAGAAAGAAAGAAAGAAAGAAAGGAAGAAAGAAAGAAAGAAAGAAAGCAAGAAAGAAAGAAAGAAAGAAAGAAAGGAAGAAAGCAAGAAAGAAAGAAAGAAAGAAAGGAAGAAAGCAAGAAAGAAAGAAAGGAAGAAAGAAAGAAAGAAAGAAAGAAAGAAAGAAAGAAAGAAAGAAAGAAAGAAAGAAAGAAAGAAAGAAAGAAAGAAAGAAAGGTTTTGCACAGTCTCCGGGATCGGCCCACCTTTGACCAAGCGACAGTGTCATGCGATTACGTCCCCGTATGACGTCATAGTGACGCCACGATGAAGTCATGTTGACAGTAAACATTTTGTCCATCTTTGACGTCATGAGGACAACATATGGTGACGTCATCGCGTAATGATATGTTGCATCATTCGTTTGGACGCTGACACCAACGACATCGGTCAATTTTTCGCGTTTGATGAGTCATCTAAGGCTTTCACCTCAATAAATGGGCAAGGTAGATAGGAGCCTGTTGCAACCATGAAGAAGAAATAGCAGAGAAGGAAAGGCAGGCAGGTTAACCAGTCCAGGATAGCCTGTTTGCTACCCTACACGTGGGAACGGGATGGGGGGAGATTGAAAGAGGGAGACGAAAGAGTGGAAGGAGAGAGAAAGACAGCACATAACACAGCCGCAGACGACGAATGCAAGGAGAGAAGCGAATGTTGCGGTGAAAGGACCGAGATGGACGCCAGCGGCGGCGCGCGTAATTTGCGATGAAAATGGCATTTCCCCTTCACAAACACTTTCAGGAATGGTTTCTCATGCCGGCTGTGACGGCAAGTGCAGCGCCGGAGCGCCGGAGTGGTCGCGGCTTGGCTTAGGCAATGGATCATTTCCTGTCCGCGACTACGACCTTCCTAATCCTGCAGAAGGGCAACGTCACCCCACTGTTCGTGATTGATGACGCGTTGGATCCGTGCGGGGCCAGCGGATGTTCGATTGGTCATTCCGCGCACGTGCCCCGTGCATACAGACCGGGCTGGCCGTGGGCAGTAGTAGCGAGAGCCGATCAGTCAGCGATGTTTACTGTTCATAGTAATGTGCGTGGTATTTGCTTACCAGAGAGACGCTTTAACGGTCGACACACAGCCCTTTCGCGGTGGTGCAGAGCGGAAACATACAGTAGAGCTCTAGCAACTGATTCATCAATTTCTGAAGCAAGGTATGTGACCGGACTATGTGACCGAGGACAGCGCTAGTCAGCGCTAGTCCTCGTCGGTTCATCTGTCCTTGTCTGTCTCACGCGCTGTTCACGTCGTCATCAATTTCGCTGTCCTGTTGCTACTGTATAAAGGGTCGCTTAAACCAGGCATTTCTTGTGAAAGTTCACGGCGTGTGCATTTCGAGTCGTATGGGAAGCCGCAGTTATTAGAAATGTGTGTCGTCGTTAGTGATTCCGGGGCCTAATCTACGATGTCTTTTGTTCATAAGTGATCTTTGCAATTGGTTATCTATGCAATACTAGGAAATATTTGAATGTGGGCCCTAGTGTAACACGCGCGGCGAAGATCAAAGTACCAACACACCCTGATAAACTTTTCGCTAAATGTGAGTTCTTGTCGTGTGACACGGTGAGTTTGACAGTTAGAAATAATGACAGATTGTGCGAACAGTCGCTAACGCGAAAAAAATAAAACACCTGGGCTGTGGGTTGGCAAATGTTTGAACGCATGCTTATGTTGCCTTTGGACGCGTCTAACAACCGCAGCGATGGTCAATTTTTAGCGATTCCAAAGCAGCCCTACAATCTCTCTTGTCAGCCCTGCGGCATGGACCATGCGAACAACTGGTGTTCGAAATCAGACACCTCATTCATACGTCATTTGAGAAGGGGCACCAAGGGACACTTCCATGGTTGCCTAGTCACTGCGGCGTGATTGGCAAAGAACATGCCGATAATGCATATGTTGCCCGGACAGCTTTCCAAGGTGACAAGGAAGAGGCCATACCCCCCAAGGTCTGATGCTGCTGTCATGCTTCGAATAATCGTAAGGGATATTTCGCATTCAACACAGAATACATCAAGAAGGCTATCAGCAACGCCACCTAAACGCGTTGCGGCGATTTCAAATACCAACTGGATTCCGCCGAAGAAAGACCACTCTGCTATGCCGCTTATGGCTAAGAGTGGCTTTCACAAAGTCATATCAAGGCGAAAGCCTTTAATGTCTCATGCTCACGTCCGTCCGTGCGTCCGTCGGTCCATCCTTCACTCCGTCAGAGCCCTGGCACGGTGCCAGGTGGCCGCCGGGGCGCGCAGACGGACGCCGGTCGCGCCAGACACAGCGCTCGCGCTTTGCTTGCGTAGCGTCAGCGTTTCCAATCATGCAAGGAGGGAGACGCGCGCATCGCGTTCCATTCTGACCGACCCCGTCTCAATGGACACAGGCGTTCGCGGAACACACTTTGGAATTTACAAAGTGTCCGTCAATTTAAGCGCTGGAACGCGGATGGCGTCTGCACGATGCGCAAACCGCGAGAAAATACGAACGCATGCGAACGGAGGCAGATTAGTCTCGCGTCTCGCTGCGATCCGCGGTAAAAAATTTAAAAAGAAAACACGCACACATTCAGCCTGTGTGCCATCCCACTGAGAGTGTAAAAGAAAAAAGACATGGCATAGTCAGTCGAATGGCCACAAGCTTTCGCCGAACACACTTTGGAATGTACAAAGTGTTCTTCAATTTTTCTTTTCGGATATGGATGGCCGAGAACGCTCTTTGCGACGCCTGCGGTACCGAGGAGATTGTGCAGCATATCTCTGAGACTGCAATCGCTACGCTGTGCAGAGACGATCCCTCTCAATCGCTCTCGCTCGTCTTGACAACACAACGATGACACTAGAAACTATTTTCCAATGCCGTCCTGAAAAGTCATCGAGAATTCAAGCAACCAAGGTATTGCTAAAATTCCTAAGGACAACAGACTTGCACGAGTGGCTGTACACTCTTAAAAATGTCCTATACAGCACAAAACTGCCGCACTGCGCGCGCGCGTGTGTGTGTGTGTGTGTGTGTGTGTGTGTGTGTGTGTGTGTGTGTGTGTGTGTGTGTGTGTGTGTGTGTGTGTGTGTGTGTGTGTGTGTGTGTGTGTGTGTGTGTGTGTGTGTGTGTGTGTGTGTGTGTGTGTGTGTGTGTGTGTGTGTGTGTGTGTGTGTGTGTGTGTGTGTGTGTGTGTGTGTGTGTGTGTGTGTGTGTGTGTGTGTGTGTGTGTGTGTGTGTGTGTGTGTGTGTGTGTGTGTGTGTGTGTGTGTGTGTGTGTGCGTGCGTGCGCGCACGCGCTTGACTACGCTGCTTGACTACTGACGGAGGAAGTACACCGCGTAGGAAGTGCTCCGCACTTGGCCTCGGGGCCAAAGTGTGGCCAAAACAATTGCGCGGTACTGTTTTCGCTAAGGAAAGCTTTGTGAAATTGGGCTTCACCGTAAGACTATATTCGGGCATGATTACTTTGCTTCGGCTGCAATCTTGCCTGCTAGACAACGCTCTAACAGTCAATTATTCATTCACGTTTTTCAGTGGTAAGAAGTTCATTTAACTGTCTTTAAGCCTAATTCTTCCGGATGTCTGGCCATTTCGCAACTTAGCCGCGTTGGCGTTTGCCGTGAAGCAAAACTTATCATGCACATTTATTAAATACAACTAATTCATTGCACGCAGTTTCACATGGGAAGAAGGCAAAGAACTTATGAGTTGTGTTTTGACTGAGTCTGCTTGGAGGGGGGGGGTATAGGTCGGGCAGGCGAAAATTTCGCAGGTGGCCCGCCCCACCTTGCCCACCCACCCCTACCCGCCCTGGTGCTACCCATGTCAAACATCCCTCCTTCTGTGATCATTTGTCTTGTTTACCATGGTCTTTTTGCTTACACAGATTTTCTAAGTGTAACTTGCCAGTTTTTTTTTTTTCATTAACATTGCGACTTTTCGGAGGAGCGTGCGTCGATGCATTGATGACTCAAGCCTTCATTAGGCCTCATGAAGCGAGTCAGTTGCAGAGCCATAGTGTTATTGCACACGTCTACGATTATATCTCAGCGCGTGCGCAAATTATGCAGTTCGACGAGCGCTTGAGATTGCTACCTCCACACCTTCTTCGGTGCCTTGTTACCATTTCGTTATTCTACAACCATGAGACAGCAATGCTGCCTAAATAAAGCTGTGTATTTTTCACCGAAAAAACAATTGCCCGCTATGCTTCTACCTCACGCCAGCTAGCGTGTGAGCATACGGCATCTTATGCTCGGTAACTTCATCTGCTCGTTCTGTGGTACGCCGCATTATTTTTCTCCGTACGTGATGCTCTCGACTCGATTGCTTTGTTTTGTTTTAGTTCCGTGGAGGAACTGTTCTTTTGCCACTCTCACCGAATTCATTGAGTTCACGTAACAAGGGTTGAAACAATTTGCTCTCTCGCAATGTTTCGACATCTTTGATTCTCGCTCTGCGCGGATCGTCACGCAAACAATTTTATGTTGATTTGCTTACGATGATAAACGAGAGGAAATGCGAAGCTCGTCTTATCATTCCCAGCTTTGCATTTATGCTGTATTTCTTAGCATCTGTAAGCATTTACGTGCTCTTAAAAGCGGCGCCGACGTAAACAGGATTTTGGGAACGCGTATAGCGAAAGCGCATTTGCCTTAACTGCTTAAATTTCTCGGAAGCCGAAGACGTAAACAAATAACCTTATTTTGCTTAGCTTATATCCATCGTAACCTCTACGCATTAGAACATTTTTTTTTGTTCACACTGTGCAGTCGAGGCGAACTTATCGTCACGTGTTTCTTTAAAAGACAGCAGGTTTAACAAATCCTACCTGCGTCGTTCGTACACTGTGTGCCGCCCGTTTCAGATCTTTGTCGAGGACTCCTCAATGTTTCCCATGCATGACAATCTTATCGTGGCACGTCTCATTTGAATGATTGTTGCGTGGCGGGTGCACAAAATGGCAGCGCAAGAATGCATCCGCAAGTTGTGCAATCGTTTTTCTTGTTCTTTTGACCGCGGGTGAATAGCAAGTTAGGCTAAGTTATATAGTGCCGGGCAACCGAAGACGGAGGTAAGGAACTGACACTCCTCTCTTTCTTCTCCTCTTTCTCTTCCCCAACCTCTGCTTTTTTTCTTTTTCTTTTGCATACTGGCAAAAAAAAGCGGGGAGGGGGGGGGAGGGGAGAGAGACGAGGCAGACAATTCATGTAATGTACCGAATTGCTTTTGCCATTCGTATGGATCGACAATCATCGTTGACTGTTCCTGCGCCCTCTTTTTTCATTCAAACCTTGACGTTAGTGTTCGAAACTTTAGCGTACGTGATGTATTATTGAGCTTCTTAATGACCAGTGAAGCTGTGCCTAAAGTATGGCGCGTCAGAGCGGGCCCGATTTTCACGTGCATGCTTTACAAGGACAGTATATATGACCGCGAACTGAAGGTTAATCGTATTCACAGTAGCACGTCCAACACAAACTCAGACGATCATGTGGCGCAGTGTACGTTGTCCAGCATCGGTCAGAGCTTCTGGTTCAAAAAAATATCCAATTTAAACGTAATCAGTACGGACTACATGAAAACAACTGAAATTAAAAAAAAAAGAAAGAGAAAAGAGGTTTGTAGAGTAGTCAAAATGAAGATTACTAACTTTCTCCCGCAAAGTGAAGGGCTGAACTACAATCAAAGTCTCGATCACTTACCATACGAACCGCCAGCCCATTGGCAAAGAAAAAAAAAAGGAGAAGAAAAAGAAACAGCACGCATTCAGGGGCAGCAGAGAGACATGTAAAGCTGGAATGAACGAGTTAAAGGGCGAAATATACAGTCTTTATAAATAAAGAAGGTATCTTCAAAACGACGATGCAACAAAGCAATGCTCTACCACGAATCACGATGGAAGTTGCAGGCCCATAGAAGTCCCTGATTTGCCTCAGAAGCGGGCCGCTTCCGGCAAGGTCAGCTCTGAAAGAAGTGGGAAAACCAGAAGGGGGGGCGATGTGGGGAAGGCGGTGAGGCACGCCGCGAAATAAAAGGGAGCACACGAGGATGATAAAGGAAGCGCATTGAAATGGCAGAGCGGGTGATTGAAACGCATGCATCTCAATTCGAGACTCGCTACAATCTCGCAACGGTTTCCGATGCACAGACCGCGCCTCTGGGCGAAACTATTGTCCAATTTTTTTTCATTTTTTTTTATTTCGCGTATTCTTCGGAGTATGGATGCGAGCGAACTTCCTGAATATCAGAAGGCCGCCGGTTTCCACGATTTTGAGTCAAGGAAAGTTCGAAACGCGTTCTGGCAGCTGTCTCTGAATATTTGACTAAAAAAAAAAAAAAGAAAAGCGACCCACGCAAAGCCTTCGCGGCTGCCATTAGTTCGCCGCAATGCATCGCACGTAGCACTTTTAAGTTAGTGTATATGTACGTCGTTGCTTTATTTAGATTATTTTCTCAGATGTTAAGCGATGGCGCACCTGCTCTGCTGTGGTTAACAACCTGGTAAAACGGGTCATTTCGCTGAGTATCCTGGTATGCGCTGGATTTCTGATAAGTAGCATTCCTTGGCGAATCTGTCCGCAAATTCTGTCCATTCATCCGTGGCTAAAGAAATATGAAATCTGGGTCAACCGGGCTATTGCATTGCACATTATACCTGCTTTACGTGAACGCCTTTGACTTTTGTACGGTGCTACCGCTACCTACGCGTCAGCACAGTTACTGACCATTTTCTTCTCTCCTTTCCTTCTCTTTTCTCTCTCTCATCTTTATGCTCCCCTTTCCCATTTCCCCCAGCGTAGGGTAGTCAACCAGGGCATGTGCCTGGTTAACCTCCCTGCCTTCTCTCTTGTTTTTCTTCCTCTTCATCGGGAGTGATGCAGGGCAGGTTTCCTGCGGCACCGTATTGAACACTTTACCAATACGGGAGTACAATGCGCAGGAGGAGAATGAGGAAGCACAAGCAGTGAAGTCGACCAGACATGTGTCCTGTTTGGTACCCTAAACGGGGAAAGGAATTAGGGGATTAAAATAAAAATAAAAAAGGGAACAAGGTGCTATCAGCGCGGAACACATGCACCTGTCCATTGCACACCTATAGAAGTCAATTTTAAAAGAGAGCATCAGTGCCCGCGTCGCTATGCTGGCCTGCGACGAGATGGACTGCGGTCCGAGGATCTTTTCTCGTGAACATTGTCTCGGACGGTGCTCCAGTCGCTACTTTTTCTTTTTCTTTTTTGCCTACTGTCCCAAACTCTTCTTCGCTTTCATTCTTTTATACGCCCTTTTCCCCTTCACAGGTACAGGGTAGCAAACTGGAGTCTTCCTCTGGTTAACCTCCCTGTCTTTTCTTTTATCTTTCTCTTTTCTTGTGAAAACGGTCTGTTGTCTCGACAACGCAGTGCGAAAAACATTGCGCTCGGTCAAGAAGCGATCACAAAAACAGATTATGTGTTCTATCGTTTCGTCACTGTTGCATGAGTCACATCTAGAGGAGTCTGACATTCGTACGCGAAATGAGCATGCTTTGGTGAAAGCACTTCCAAACCACAGGCGGCACAGTAAGGTTGCATCACGGCGGCAGAGGTGTGATGGATCTTCCTCGATGGATCTATAGTTTACGTAGGCACAAACATTTAAGGAATGAAATAAGAGAAGACCTCCTTCTGGCTTTGTCAATGGGACATGACTTCACATTCCAATAGATAACGGAACATTGTGGCATTGTTAGTAATGACCTCGCTGATGATGCGACCCAGTCCACGCACGAGGACGCCCATACAGTCCCAATACCCTTGTCCAGAACAGACGCTGCAAGGGGTCTTCACTCGTTTGTTGACACAATGTCGCAAACTTGATTGAGCAACAATTTAAGGCAACTGTACGCGGTATT